>SKCR01033755.1:0-279507 GCA_019454045.1 Zanthoxylum bungeanum
ATGCATGATAAGCATGCGCATTCGAGTTGCGTTCGTAAACGCGTTCGAACGGGAACAGACCTGATGCATAAAATGGGACGCAATACATAAATGGCAAATAGTACAATGCGAGGTACGGCGAAGCATCGTGGTAAAGGATTTTAACCTCTTCAATTAGAGGACCTCTCATCGCACTTACTAAGCCCATGCGCTCGATCGCATCATGCATACAAACATAAAGACAATCATATCAAACTAAGTATGCCCGATTGGGCATATCTTACATCCAACCGAACACACATCAACCGGCGCGGCAAAGCATCATGGTAAAGGGCTTTAACCCATCCTCATAGGGGATCTTTCATTCCACTTACTAAGCCCATGCGCTCGATCGCATCATGCATACAAACATAAAGACAATCATATCAAACTAAGTGTGCTCGATTGAACACATCTTACATCCAACCGAACACACATCAACCGGCGCGGCAAAGCATCGTGGTAAAGGGCTTTAACCCCTCCCCATAGGGGATCTCTCATTCCACTTACTAAGCCCATGCGCTCGATTGAACCATGCATAAATAAGCAACATGCAGAATTCAAGTGACGAAAAATAAATAAACCAAAGCAACACAAAACAAAAGAGGGTGCTGTTTACTCAAGCGGTACGTGGAGTTGTATCCCAAGTACAGACCGCACTACCGTCCATTCGGATTCGGCTACGAAATTTACGTCTGGGTTTCCATCCTATATACCATAAGAGACGACACTCTTCCATTTATCCAATACCCACAACACACATCATACACAAACAAGATTCAACAAATAAGTAAAATACAATCAAAATAAATAACAAAAATTAAATAAAGATGAGTGTGAAAAGTACCCTCAGGTCTAACCTTTTTGCCGACTTTTGGACTCACGTTTCGCGGAGATCGGAAGGGTAAAACTCCTCAACTTCTCCGGTTCACTGGTTCAGCGTCCTAGCTCACTGTCTTGCTGTTTTGCTTGCTGTTTGGCCTCCGTTCTGCTGCTGTTCGGCCTCTGTTTTGCTGCTCACTGTTCAGGTCACTTGTTTTGATGTTTCAACGGACTGCTCCGAGTGTTTTTTTGTGGGTTTTTAGTGTAGTCTTGTGTGATTATTTTAAGGATTATGAATGCAGTTTTTATGTTACTGTTTTGAGGGTCTTAGGGACTGTTTTGGGGGTGTATTTTCGGTGTGTTTGGGCTTATTTGGAGGTATATTTTTGGTGATGGAGGGCTGCTGTATGGGGAGATTTTCGGTGATGGGTAGAGGTTTAGGAGGGTGCTATTTTCGGTTATGGAGTGGAGGAGATGAAGGGAATTGTTTATGTTCTTTTTGTTGCTATTGCCGTGAGTGGCTAAGGCCCTTTGTGTTGTGATTTTTTGTGTGAGTTATCTGTATGAGCTAGCTAGGGGTGAGAAGGTTGGCGAAGGGTTCTTTATATAGGCAAGGGTTAGGCTTGACAAGGAAAAAGGATTTGTGTATTAAAGAGAGGATTTGATTGAGTGTTGAGGAAGGAAAGTCAAAGATTGAGGGTGACAAATCTTGGCTAGATTAGGAATACAAAATATTTAATTTGTTATGATTGATTTTAATTAGGCATGACATCTTTTTAATTTAGTATGTGATTTGTTTAGTTTGGTATATAATATATTTGATTTGTCTCATTAGGTATGATTATATTTAATGTTTTATTTAATTGGTAAATGGTTTAATTATTTTATTTAATTAACTTTTAATTTAATTAATATTTGATTTAATTGGGATGTGTCTTATGGGCTTGGTGGGCTAATTGGGCTTGGGTTGAGGCTAGCAGCAAAACCAGAATTACCGACACCGTTCGAACGCCTCCTAGAACGCTGCACGAACGCCCGCAATCTGTTTGACGTTCGAACGAAGTAACGAACGGAGCACTAACGAAGACAGTGAACTTGCAAAATAATCTGATGACGTACTTATTTTGAATTTCCCCTTCCGACCTCCGTTTCCCGCAATATCCTTAGCTAAAAAGGTAGTGCCTCCAACTGAGACTCATCATCGGGGGTTTCACATGCGAAAATGCAATGCCTACAGTCGCCCCCACTTTGATGGGACTTGTGCAGTGTGTGACTTTGAACAATCCTATCAAAGTTATGCAATGCATTTTCACTTACCTGGCTCGGCTGCTGTGCCTCGAGCTGAGTTGGTGCTTGCAGCGGACCTCGATCCTGGGACGCGTCCCGATAATTGCAACCGACAACGGGGGCACCTCAACCCTGGGCACTCGACCCAATACCGTTGACTATAGGGACCTCGCCCTCGAACTGTGATGTAGTGGGTACCTCGACCCTGGGCGCCTCGACCCGGAACTACAACTGACAACGGGGGGGCACCTCGACCCAACACCGCTGACTATAGGGACCTCACCCTCGAACTGATGATGTAGTGGGTACCTCGACCCTGGGTACCTCGACCCGGAACTACAACTGACAACGAGGGCACCTCGACCAAGGGCAGACTCGACCCAACAACACCGCTGACTATAGGGACCTCGCCCTCGAAATGATGATGTAGTGGGTACCTCGACTCTGGGCACCTCGACCCAGAACTACAACTGACAACGGGGGCCTCGCCTTCAAGCTGATATGGGCCTCGCCCTCGAGCCGACATGATATGGGCTTTGCCCCCAAGCTGATATGGGCCTCGCCCCTTGGGACTCATCCCAAAAACTGAAATTGCGCTGACGCTGCTTGGCTCATTTCTGCCGCTTTCTCCTTTCTTCGAACCTGCGAACACAAAATGAAAACAAACACGAAGAGAATGCAATGTTACGTGTATGCATGAATGATTTTCTTATTCCGTTGGGTTAGGTCTTCTGCTAATTCCCGTGGTGACTGCTCGGTCTTTTTTCCTCAGGCAAAGTACTGCTTCAATCTGTCCACGTTGATCAGCTCGGTGAACTCATTTCCTTCCAAGTCTGATAACCTCCCTGCCCCATTTCCCATTACCTCTGCACTATGTAAAAGTCTTCCAGTTTGGTCTGAATTTTTTTCCTCTCGGATCTGTCGCCGACGGCCTTGACTGCTTAAGTACCAAATCACCCTTTCTGATCTTATGGGGTACTACTTTTTGTTGAATGCCCGAGCTAATCTCTTCTAATACAACTGCATGTGATACAAAGACTTTGTTCTCCTCTCATCTAGCAGTGCTAACTGATCAAACCTCTGTGCGGCCCATTCTTTTTCCGGTAATTCTGCCTCTGCTAAAACCCTCATAGACTGTATTTCCACTTCCACTAGTAACACTGCTTCATTCCATAGACCAAAGAGTAAGGTGTGGCCCTTGTTACTGTTGTTACTTACTGATGTTCGGTGTACCCCACCAAGCATATGGTAGTTTCTCGGCCCAATCCTGCAGTTCTCTGTCATCTTGCTAAAATCATCTTTATAGTCTTGTTGGCTGCCTCAACTGCCCCATTTACCTGTGGCCTGTACGGTGATGACTTGTGATGACCTATCCCATATCTCTGTAACATTGCATTCGTCTCCCCTTGAAACTGAACTCTGTTGTCCGTCACTACATGATGCGGCATACCATACCGACAAATGAGGTTCCGAGCTATAAACTTTGCCATCCGTTTTGCTGTAACATTACGGAAAGATTCAGCTTCCACCCACTTCGAGAAGTAATCTACTGCCACTACTATGAAGCGATGCCCATTCGATGCATTCGGTCGAATTTCCCCAATCATATCAATTCCCCATGCTGAGAAAGGCCATGGCTCTGACAGCCCGTGAAACTATGTGTGCGGTAAGTGATTCAAATTACCATGTGCTTGACAATCATGACAGTGCTTTACCATTTTCACGCAATCCGTTTCCATGGTTGACTAATAAAAACCTTGTCTCACTATCTTGGGGGACAGATTCAACCCGTTCATGTGCGGACCACATACCCCGGCGTGTATTTCTTCCATTACATGCTGAGCTTCTTCTTTTCTCAAACACTTCAACTGAATACCGTTTGCTTGCCTCTTGTACAGTTCCCCTTTCAAAGTCACATACTGGGAAGCTAACTTCTGAATGGCTATTCTGTCTTTTCTGCCTGCCTCTTCCGGGAGTTCATCATGTTCCAAATATCTCTGAATGTCATAATACCAAGGTTTACCATCGTCTACCTCAACTTCCAGAATTCTTTCTATCTCATAAATAGGTCTGCTCGCTGTTGTCAGTATCAATGGTCTCATCACTAACTTTTCTGGATTTTCCCAAGTTGTCTCAAGTGTAGCCAATGCGTCTGCCATCTGATTCTCTTCTCTCGGTAAGTGCTGAAACTTACACTCGGGGATAACCTGTGCCAACTTTCTGAGGTGAAAAAGGTAAGGCTTCAACCGTTCTTCTTTCAATTCCCATTCTCCTCGCATCTGCTGGACTACCAACATAGAATCTCCGTAGACTTCCACACTCCCGGCCTTCAATGCTATCAATGCTGTCAAACCAAAAGCACATGCTTCATACTCGGCCATGTTATTAGTCACTCTGAATGTCAACCTCTTGGCCAAAGGCAAAGTCTCCCCTTCGGGGGTCACTATCACGATTCCAATTCCGGCTCCCTTGTAATTCACTGCTCCGTCAAAATACATCTTCCATCTCTGAACTGTTATTGCTTGGATCTCTTCATCTGGAAATTCAAACTTATACTGATCCCCCTCAACAGGTTGCATTGCCAGAAACTCTGCTACTGCTGCTGCCCATTTGATCACTTTGGAGGTGAGATATTCAATGTCAAACTCTGTCAGCAATACCAACCATCTGCCCAATTTTCCCACTAGTGAAGGCACCGAATGAAGATATTTCAGAGGATTTTCCTTGGCCACTATCTGGATCTTGTATGACTGGAAATAATGCCGTAATTTTCTGGAAGCCCATACCACTGCAAGACAGATCTTCTCAACTTCCTGATATCGAGCCTCATACGGGAGCATCTTCTTACTCAGATAATAGACTGCATGTTCTACCCCTGTCTCATCTGCCTGTACCATCATTGCCCCCAGTGCTTCTGATTCTATAGCCAAATACAATATCAAAGGTCTGCCCGGTCTCGGAGGCTTCAATACAGGAGGCTTTACCAAGTATTCTCTGATTCTGTCGAAGGCGGTCTGACACTGTTCATTCCATCTCACTGGCTGATCTTTCCTCAACAGTTTGAAGATAGGCTCACATACCGATGTCAACTTGGCAATGAACCGACTGATGTACTGAATCTTTCCCAAGAATGCTCTGACTTCTTTTTCTGTCTTCGGTGCAGGCATTTCTGTGATTGCCTTGATCTTCTCGGAGTCTACCTCTATTCCGCTCATTCCCACTGTATGACCAAGCAATTTCCCTGATGTCACCCCAAACACACATTTCTTGGGATTAAGCCGCAGGTTGTATCTGTCAACTCTCTGAAGGAACCTTTCCAGTGCTTCAATATGCCCAACTCTTGTCTCTGATTTCACCATCATGTCATCCACATACACCTCAATCTCTTTGTGCATTAAGTCGTGGAAAAGTGTAGTGGCCATCCGCTGATAAGTAGCCCCCGCATTCTTAAGCCCAAACGGCATAACCTTGTAACAATAAGTACCCCACTCGGTAACAAATGCAGTCTTGTGTTTATCTTCCTCAGCCATGAGAACCTGATTGTAACCTGAAAACCCGTCTGCAAATGAATACATAGCAGATAAAGCCGCGCTATCAACCAGAACATCTATATGCGGCAAAGGAAAATCATCTTTCGGACAAGCTTTGTTGAGATCTCTGTAGTCTACACACATTCTGACCTTCCCATCTTTCTTTGGTACCGGCACTATATTAGCCAACCACTTTGGATATTTTACTACTTCCAGGAACCCCACATCTATCTGTTTCTTAACTTCCTCTCTGACTTTCTCAGCCCATTCTGGTCTCATCCGTCGGAGTTTCTGTTTTACTGGCCTCATATTCGGATAAGTTGGTATTGTGTGCCGGGCAATGTTTCTGTCTACCCCAGGCATGTCCTCATAGGACCAAGCAAATACTTTGGCATATCTGACCAACACTTCTTCTAGTTTCTCCCTCTCTTCAGAGGTAACTTCACTTGCAATCAGAATTTCCTTGGGGTTCTCAAGTGTACCCAAGTTAAATGCAGTAGTTCTGGCCGAACTGATATCAAATATGCTTGATTCGTGCAGAGTAAATGGAAATGACTCAGGCAAGTAAGCAAAAGAAATGTCTTTATTATTGGATAATGCGGAAGTACATTCAAACAAATCAGGAAGGTAAATGTCTTCATCATCTATAGACACTTCTTCCTCTGCAATCAGGTCTTCCTCAGGCTTTTCATCCTCTCTCAGAGTCAGGCTCTCCAACTTCATCAATTCTTCTTCCCAATTCTCTGCTTCCACAACTTCCTTAATCAGCGGTTTCTCACCCAAAAAATACTGGAAGATCTCAAATCCAGACACCACAATCCCATTAACTTCCACAGGTTCAGGCTCCCCTTGATATCCTGAAGCTTTCACAAAACATTCCATCAGTTTCAGGCCCTTTTTCTTGACCTTCGGCTTTTCTTCATCAGATCTATACCCCAAACCTTTCCGAGTGGTCTGGCCTCTGAAATCTGGCAACTTTGAACCTTCACCCGGTTCAAACTTCATTTTTTTCATAATCCTAGCCACCCTAGGATCCACCCACTCCTCAAAAGTAGCTGACACCTGAAACCTCGTGAAAGGTTGTATCTCCAAGGCAGCTACGGCATTATCTAACTCAGCCCGGATGGTAACAACTTCTCCCTCATACGGGAACTTGATCATCTGATGCAAAGTGGAAGGAACGCCTCCAAGTTTGTGAAACCAAGGCCTTCCCAACAATAAGGCGAAAGTAGCTGGGATGTCCAGTACTGTGAACTCAACCTCATCTTCAATCGGTCCTACCTTGACCATAGCCACAAAGGTACCCTCAACTCCCCTTTTACTGTCATCATAAGCCTTAATAGTCATGCTGGAGGGGTCCAAGTCTGTTGCTTTCATACCCAATCTTGCCAGAATTTTCAACGGGCACACATTGATGGACGAACCGTCATCCACCATCACACATGAAGTTTTCTTGCCCCTCACTTCGGCCCTGATAAATAGAGGCCTATTATGATTTCTCCCCTCCGGCGGGAGTTCATCCTCAGAAAAAGACATCTGCAAAGCTTCTTTCTGAACTGACCCAACAAACATTGCAGGGTTGGCGTCTTCCGGTACCACAATTTTGCTCAAGGCCTCAACCATGGCCTGCCTATGCTCTCAAGAAGCACATAACAGTTCCCAGATACTCACTTGTGCTCTAGTCTTCCTCAATTGCTTCAGCACTATATCCCCCTCAGTATTTTCTGCAGTCTCAACCACTTCCCTACCATCTGTCAAAACTTCCTTACCCTTTTCTGCCATATCATTGTAAAAGTGACCGCTACGCGTCATTCCCCTTACTTCTTCCTCATCACTGCTAGAGAAATCAAGCCAAAAGCTTTTCCTCTGCTCTGTCTCATCTTCACTAGTACTATCCCAGATTCCAAGGCAAAAGGCTTGAGGGTGAAAGGATTTTAGGACAAGGTCTTCTGGGAGGCCAGAATTGATCATATAGGCTGGTGGTGGTACGGCGCGGTAATTAGGTAAGGGGTTTCTGTGTGTGTCAGGCTGTTCTGTTTCTAGGTCAGGTATTTTCTTGGAATCTATCAGGTCTTGGATTTCATGGCGGAGTCGGGCGCAATTGTCAGTGTCATGGCCCTTTTGTTGGTGAAAGTGACAGTAAAGGCTTAGGTTATAATGTGGTGGTGGGGGGATTGGGTAATGGTTTGGCTTCTAGGGGTGACAGAAGTCATTGTCTCTTCAACTTCTCCAATACCTTGGACAAGGGCCTACCCAAGTTGGAGAATCTCCGGTTCCGGATAGCGGCAATCTCAGCAGAAACGGGCTTTGTTCCCGATGTCCCCCCAATGGGCCTCCTGTTCAGACCATAGAATTTTCTATTCTCGGCCTCTTCTTCCTCAATATCCATGACAGTTTCCCTCAACTGCCGAAAATCAGTAATCATGGAGGTCATCCTCCTCAGCTTCCCATAGATGGAGGGCTTGGTGCCCTTGATGATCATTTTAATCTGGTCCTTCTCTGAGGGCCTAGTCTGCATTTTCAACAACTGACCCCTCCATCGGTCCACGTACTCCTTAAAACTCTCCTCCGATTTCTGCTTAACATTCTCCAGATCGCGGAGTGACAGATCGATCTCTAGGTCAGTGACATATTGCTTCAGGAAAGCATCAGCCAACTCCCTCCAATCTTCCTTCACTTTCTTCTCCAAACTGTGGTACCACACCACGGGAGCTCCCTCGAGCGACATTCCAAACATTTTCTGCACTTGGCGCTGAGACAGGCCAACTGAACTCATGACTGATACAAACTGTCGGAGATGCACCCTTGGATCCCCATTTCCGTTAAACTTAGCCATATCAGGCATCTTGAACTGTGCCGGCAACTGCTCCTCGAAAGTCAGTGTGTCATAATCCAACAGATCCTCATTCTTACCCCTCATCTTGCGGGTAACCGACTCAACCTGATCCCGGAGCTTCTGTAACTCTGTCTGAGACCCAGATACTCTGCCTGCTGCATACTCTGCCATATCATCATCAAAATCGGGGATATCATCCCCCAATCTGTTCGGAGGTTCCTCTTGTCTTACATCCCCAGAACTACCCCCAGCACGAGACCCGGCTATGCCAGCCACAGAAGTAGTCAAAGCCTATAACTGTTCAGTGATCTTGGCGAGACCGTTCTCTAACTGATCCATAAGGGACACCTCATTATCGGATTCACTCATACTTGTTCTTTTAGTTAGTCTTGTCCCTTCTCTAACCCAAACGGTATCTATGATGTCTTTTTGAGACATAGATGGTGTTAACATGATATATGTATGTATGAGGTGCATGAGATGCATGTAACATATATAACATACTAAATCAATTAAAATTTTCAAACAAATCGGCCTGTTATCATTTTAGAATCTTTCGGGCTAATTGTCAAAGGAGTGAACCCATCCCAGTTTAAATGGCCCAACGAGTTCACATCTCATGACAAGGAGCTCAACTAAATCCAAATGGTAATGTTCCGAACACAAGCACAAAGTGGCTCATCAACACTTAGAAGCCTTCGGCCCAATCGTCATAAAATACATTCTTGTCCCAGTTTAAATGGCCCAACAAGCCATATCCCATGACAAATGGTCCAAATGGATCCAAACGACGATGTTCCCAAACACAAGCATAAGAGATAATGCAAACATAAAGTAATAATTTCTACGGAATGGCCAATCAATATTTCAGAAGCTTTGGGCCTAATAGTCATAAGGTACGAACTTGCCCCAGTTTAAATGGCCCAGCAAGCCCGCATTTCTGACAATAGTCCAACTGCATCCAAATGAGGATGGTCCACAAGCACATATTCAAGGAAATAATTGTTACTTTAGCCAACCCGGTCTATGGGTGGGTTAGCAAGAGTATAGACAAAGGCTCTCACCGGCGAAGGATGGCCCACAACTAGGTCTCCCCACTCAAGGGTTCGAGCAATCAAGTGAGCGCACCCTTTTTTATACACTAAGGTACGTGCCAATGAGCTATGGTGTGTGACGGACTGTCAAATGGATTTCCCGTTGTAGATTCCCCAGAGGGAAGGTGGAGCGAGGCTCACTTAAATACCCAAGCCTCTTAGGCTCTTATCGCTTGTTGTCAGGAATAAACAACGAGTCCTCTAAATTAGTCCATCACAGTAGGCTACGAGTAGATGGCTATATAGGTGCCTTCACAGCTTTTCCTTCTAGAAAGGTAGTGAATGAAGGAAGACACCCAACCATTACCTAGCCTTAAAATGCCTTTGATTAAACCCCCATTTTATCCACTATAGACACGGTCAATTAAAACATAAATCCAAACATTACAAGAAAATATTCGGGGCCGATTCTCTATCCCCAGTGGAGTCGCCAGACTGTAGGAACACAGAAACTGGGCGAGGCACGCTGTCCCGGGCTCGCGGCCCGGTTGGGAGTACAGAGTAGCCCGTGGGGACTAAACCGGAGAATAATGGAGTCGCCACCCAGTGTGAACCGGGAAAATGAGATTTAAGGCCGCACTCACCCCTCGTAAGGGAAGACCTTAAACCGTTGGGTTCAGAATGGTCCCTTACTTATGCCACTTGTAATGAAAGGATTTATATAATAATTTAATCAGGCTTAAGTAACGCTTATTTCTAAGAATATCATGCTTCTAAATTTACATACATACATCAACAAGTTCATCTAAATTTATATGTAACACATATTCGAATTTGCATACAGCCTATTTGCATGTAATATATGTCTCAATTTACATACATAAGGATTATCATACGGCAAGCATACAAGTTAATAAACGCATTGGTGGACACAGAAGAGCAAACAAATAGCATTCTTACTAGCATGCATATTAAGAAAAGATATTTAAGCGCATAACAGAAATAGACAACTAGAGAGGTAATACAAATGCATAACGTAAAAAAGGGTAACTATGTGCTAAGATGGACATGTCGTAATGTGATACAAGAGGATCTGTTTACCATGGGCGTTCGTGCAGCGTTCGTAGACGCGTTCGAACGATAAACAGAAAACGGTAAACAGAAGGTTCTCGTTCGAGTAGCGTTAGTAAACGCGTTCGAGCGGAAATGAAACAGAATGCTTACGTTCGTATGGCGTTTGTGAACGCATTCGAACGGAAATGAAACAGATTACTCACGTTCGTGTGGCGTTTGTGAACGCATTCGAATGGAAATGAAACAGAATACTCACGTTCGTATGGCGTTCGTTAACACGTTCGAACCGAAATGAAACAGAATGCTCACATTCGTATGGCGTTCGTGAACGCGTTCGAACAGAAATGAGACCTGATGCATGATAAGCATGCGCGTTCGAGTTGCGTTCACAAACACGTTCGAACGGGAACAGACCTGATGCATAAAATGGGACGCAATACATAAATGGCAAATAGTATAATGCGAGGCGCGGCGAAGCATCGTGGTAAAGGATTTTAACCTCTTCATTTAGAGGACCTCTCATCGCACTTACTAAGCCCATGCGCTCGATCGCATCATGCATACAAACATAAAGACAATCATATCAAACTAAGTATGCCCGATTGGGCATATCTTACATCCAACCGAACACATATCAACCGGCGCGGTAAAGTATCGTGGTAAAGGGCTTTAACCCCTCCCCATAGGGGATCTTTCATTCCACTTACTAAGCCCATGCGCTCGATCGCATCATGCATACAAACATAAAGACAATCATATCAAACTAAGTGTGCCCGATTGAACACATCTTACATCCAACCGAACACACATCAACCGGCGCGGCAAAACATCGTGGTAAAGGGCTTTAACCCCTCCCCATAAGGGGATCTTTCATTCCACTTACTAAGCCCATGCGCTCGATTGAACCATGCATAAATAAGCAACATGCAGAATTCAAGTGACGAAAAATAAATAAACCAAAGCAACACAAAACAAAAGAGGGTGTCGTTTACTCAAGCGGTACGTGGAGTTGTATCCCAATTACAGACCACACTACCGTCCATTCGGATTCGGCTACAGAATTTACGTCTGGGTTTCCATCCTATATACCACAAGAGACGACACTCTTCCATTCATCCAATACCCACAACACACATCATACACAAACAAGATTCAACAAATAAGTAAAATACAATCAAAATAAATAACAAAAATTAAATAAAGATGAGTGTGAAAAGTACCCTCAGGTCTAACCATTTTGCCGACTTTTGGACTCACGTTTCGCGGAGATCGAAAGGGTAAAACTCCTCAACTTCTCTGGTTCACTGGTTCAGCGTCCTAGCTCACTGTCTTGCTGTTTTGCTTGCTGTTCGGCCTCCGTTCTGCTGCCGTTCGGCCTCTGTTTTGCTGCTCACTGTTCAGGTCACTTGTTTTGACGTTTCAACGGACTGCTCTGAGTGTTTTTTTGTGGGTTTTTAGTGTAGTCTTGTGTGATTATTTTAAGGATTATGAATGCAGTTTTTATGTTACTGTTTTGAAGGTCTTATGGACTGTTTTTGGGGTGTATTTTCGGTGTGTTTGGGCTACTGTTTGGAGGTATATTTTCGGTGATGGAGGGCTGCTGTATGGGGGGATTTTCGGTGATGGGTAGAGGTTTAGGAGGGTGCTGTTTTCGGTTATGGAGTGGAGGAGATGAAGGGAATTGTTTATGTTCTTCTTTGTTGCTATTGCCGTGAGTGGCTAAGGCCCTTTGTGTTATGATTTTTTGTGTGAGTTATCTGTATGAGCTAGCTAGGGTTGAGAAGGTTGGCGAAGGGTTCTTTATATTGGCAAAGGGTTAGGCTTGACAAGGAAAAAGATTTGTGTATTAAAGAGAGGATTTGATTGAGTGTTGAGGAAGGAAAGTCAAAGATTGAGGGGGGACAAATCTTGGCTAGATTAGGAATACAAAATATTTAATTTGTTATGATTGATTTTAATTAGGCATGACATCTTTTTAATTTAGTATGTGATTTGTTTAGTTTGGTATATAATATATTTGATTTGTCTCAATTAGGTATGATTATATTTTATGTTTTATTTAATTGGTAAATGGTTTAATTATTTTATTTAATTAACTTTTAATTTAATTAATATTTGATTTAATTGGGATGTGTCTTATGGGCTTGGTGGGCTAATTGGGCTTGGGTTGAGGCTAGCAGCAAAACCAGAATTACCGACACCGTTCGAACGCCTCCTAGAACGCTGCACGAACGCCCGCAATCTGTTTGACATTCGAACGAAGTAACGAACGCAGCACTAACGAAGACAGTGAACTTGCAAAATAAATCTGATGACGTACTTATTTCGAATTTCCCCTTCCGACCTCCGTTTCCCGCAATATCCTTAGCTAAAAAGGTAGTGCCTCCAACTGAGACTCATCATCGGGTTTCACATGCGAAAATGCAATGCCTACACCAAGCCCTCCATTTATGGCAAGTTGAGGAGGATGACCTCCATGATTACTGATTTTCGACAGTTGAGGAAAACTTTCATGGATATTGAGGAAGAAGAGGCCGAGAACAGAAAGTTTTATAGCCTGAACATGAGGCCCATTGGGGGAACATCAGGTACCAAGCTTGTTTATGCTGAAATTGCTGCCATCCGGAACCGGTGATTCTCCAACCTGGGTAGACCTTTGTCTAAGGTGCTGGAGAAATTAAAGAGACAGGGACTTCTGAAACCCTTAGAGACCAAACCACTCCCACACCCTCCACCACCACATCTCAACCTGAACCACTATTGTCATTTCCACCAACAGAAAGGCCATGACACTGACAGTTGCGCCCACCTCCGGCATGAAATCCAGGACCTCATAGACTCCCAAAAAATACCCGACCCTGAAAAAGAACAGCCCAACATACATCGAAACCCCCTACCAAATTATCACTATGTCCCACCACCTACCTATATGATAAGCTCTGGCCTACCCAAAAGCCTTGTCCTCAAATCCTTTGACTACCAAGCCTTTTGCATGGGGATTTGGGATAGCAACAACGAAGATGAAATAGAACAGTGGAAGAATTTCTGGGAAGACTTCTCCAGTAGTGATGAATAGGAGGTGAGAGGAATGACACACAGCGAGTGTTTCTACAGTGATACGGCTGAGAAGGGTAAAGAAGTGTTGACAGAAGGGAGAGAAGTGACGGAAAATGTGGATAATACTGAAGGGGATACAGTGATGCGCCAGCTAAAGAAGACACGGGCACAGGTCAGCATCTGGGAATTGTTGTGTTCGTCACAGGAGCACAGGCGTGCTATGGTTGAAGCCTTGAGCAAAATAATAATACCAGAAGATGTTAATCCTGCAATATTTGTAGGGTCAGTACAGAAGGAAGCTTTGCAGGCAATAACGTTTTCTGAGGAAGAACTCCCGGTAGATGGAAGAAATCATAACAAGCCACTATTCATCAGAGCTGAAGTGAGAGGAAATAAGACATCATGTGTAATGGTGGATGATGGCTCATCCATCAATGTGTGCCCTTTGACGATCCTATCGAGATTGGGAATGAAGGCGACAGATCTGGATCCCTCCAATATGACTATCAAGGCATATGATGACAGTAAGCGAGGAGTTGAGGGCACTTTCACTGCAATAGTTAAGGTGGGACCGATTGAGGATGAGGTTGAATTCACTGTGCTTGACATCCCGGCTACTTTTGCTTTGTTGTTGGGGAGGCCATGGTTTCACAAGCTTGGGGGCATGCCCTCCACTCTGCATCAGGTTATTAAGTTCCCGTACGGGGGAGAGATTGTCACCATCCGAGCTGAGGTAGACAATGATGTGGCCGCTTTGGAAATACAACTTTTCACGAGGTTCCAAGTGTCAGCAACCTTTGAGGAGTGGGTGGAGCCTAAGGTGGCTAGGATCATAGAAAAGATGAAGTTCGAGCCGGGTGAAGGTTCGGTATTTCCAAACTTTAAATGGCAGACCACTCGGAGAGGACTGGGGTACAAGTCTGATGAGGATAAGCTGAAGACCAAAAAGAAAGGGTTGAAGCTGATGGAATATTTTGTGAAGGCTACTGGGTATCAATGAGAGCCCGAACAAGTAGAAGTTAATGGGGTCATGATACCGGGGTTTGAGATCTTTCAAGATGTGCTGGGTGAGAAACCATCGACGGAAGAAGTTGCGAAGGAAGAAGATAAGTGGGAAGAAGAGCTGATGAAGCTGGAAAGCCTAACCCTCGAGGAGAATAAGGAGGCTGAGAAAAACCCAGTTGCGGAGGATGAAGTGGATGACGATGATATTTATCTTCCTGATTTATTTGAGTGTACTCCCGCATTTGCTAGTAATAAAGACAATCATTTTGCTTACTTGCCTGAGTCTCCTCCTTTCAACTTGCATGACTTGAGCATATTTGATATCAGCTCCACCAAAACAAATGCATTTAACCTTGGTACATCTGAGAGCCCCAAGGAAATTCTAATTGCAAGTGAGGTTACCTCTGAGGAGCGGGAGAAATTAGAAGGAATATTAGTCAAATATGCCAAAGTATTTGCTTGGTCCTATGAAGACATGCCGGGAGTAGATAGAAGCATCGCCCAGCATACAATACCAACTTATCCAAATATGAAGCCAGTGAAACAGAAACTTCGACGGATGAGACCTGAGTGGGCCGAGAAGGTCAGAAAGGAAGTCAAGAAACAGATAGATGTGGGGTTCCTGGAAGTAGTGAAGTATCCTGAGTGGTTGGCAAATATTGTGCCGGTGCCGAAGAAAGACAGGAAGGTCAGAATATGTGTGGATTACAGAGATCTTAACAAGGCTTGCCCGAAAGATGACTTTCCTCTACCTCATATAGACGTACTAGTTGATAGTGCGGCTTTATCTTCCATGCAGACAGGTTTTCAGGATACAATCAGGTTCTCATGGCTGAAGAAGACAAGCACAAGACTGCTTTTGTCACCGAGTGGGGCACATACTGTTACAAGGTAATGTCGTTTAGGCTCAAGAATACATGAGCTACTTATCAGTGGATGTCCACTATATTATTCCACTATTTGATGCACAAAGAGATTGAAGTATATGTGGATGACATGATGGTGAAATCAGAGACAAGAATCGGGCATATAGAAGCGCTGGAGAAGTTCCTTCAGAGAGTTGACAAATACAACTTGCGGTTGAATCCTAAGAAATGTGTGTTTGGGGTAACATTAGGAAAATTGTTGGGACATACAGTAGGAATGGGAGGGATAGAAGTAGACTCTGAGAAAATCAAAGCAATCACCGAAATGCCCTCACCAAAGACTGAGAAAGAAGTTAGAGCATTCCTCGGGAAAATTCAGTACATCAGTCGGTTCATCGCCAAGTTGACGTCAGTATGTGAGCCTATTTTCAAACTGCTGAGAAAAGACCAACCAGTGAAATAGAATGAGCAATGTCAAACAGCCTTCAACAAGATCAGAGAATACTTGGTAAAGCCTCATGTATTGAAACCTCCAAGACCGGGCAAACCCTTAGTACTGTATTTAGCCGTAGAACCAGAAGCACTAGGGGCAATGATGGTACATGCAGATGAGACGGGAGTAGAGCATGCGGTCTACTTTCTCAGTAAGAAGATGCTTCCGTAGGAAGCCCGCTATCAAGAAGTAGAGAAGATCTGTTTGGCAGTGGTATGGGTGTCCAGAAAATTGCGTCATTACTTCCAATCTTACAAGATCCAGGTGGTAGCAAATGAGAATCCCTTGAAGTATCTACATTCAGTACCTTCGCTAGTGGGGAAGTTAGGCAGATGGTTAGTGTTTCTGACAGAGTTTGACATTGAGTACCTCACTTCCAAAGTAATCAAAGGGCGAGCTGTATCAGAGTTCCTGGCATTGCAACCTATTGAAGGGGATCAGTACAAGTTTGAATTCCCAGATGAAGAGATCCAGACAATAATAGTTCAAGGATGGAAGATGTATTTCGACGGAGCAGTGAATTGCAAAGGAGCCGGAATCAGGATCATGATAGTGACCCCCCGAAGGAGAAACCTTGCCTATGGCCAAGAGGTTGACGTTCGGAGTAACTAACAACATGGTCGAGTATGAAGCATGTGCTTTTGGATTGATTGCACTGATAGCCTTGAAGGCTGAGAGCGTGGAGGTCCATAGAGATTCGATGTTGGTAGTCTGACAGATGCAGGGAGAATGGGAATTGAAGGAAGAACGATTGAAACCTTACCTTTTTCACCTCAGAAAGTTGGCACAGGCTATCCCCGATTGTAAGTTTCAGCATTTGCCGTGAGAAGAGAATCAAATGGCAGACACATTAGCTACACTTGCAGCGACTTGGGAAAATCCAGAGAAGTTAGTGATGAGACCATCGGTACAGACAACAGCAAGCAGACCCGTTTATGAGATAGAAAGGGTTATGGAAGTGGAGACCGACAACGGAAAACCTTGGTACCATGATATTCAGCGATACCTGGAACACAGAAAACTCCCAGAAGGAGCAAGCAGAAAAGATAAAATAGCCATTCAGAAGTTGGCTTCTCAATATGTGATTTTGAAGGGAGAGCTATACAAGAGGCAGACACATGGCATTCAGCTGAAGTGTTTAAGAAAAGAAGAAGCTCAGAGGGCAATGGAAGAAATACATGTCGGGGTATATGGACCGCACATGAATGGGTTGAATTTGTCTCGCAAGATTGTAAGACAAGGTTTCTACTGGTTGGCCCTGGAGACAGACTGTACAAAGCTGGTAAAACATTGTCATGATTGTCAAGCACGTGGTAATATTAACCATCTGCCTCACACAGAGTTACACGGGCTATCAGAGCCATGGCCTTTTTCAGCATGGGGAATTGACATGATCGTAGAGATCGTTTCATAGTAGTGGCAGTAGAGTACTTTTCAAAATGGGTGGAAGCCAAGTCATTTCGTAACGTCACATTAAAGCAGATGGCGAAGTTCATAGCCCGAAACATCATTTGTCGATATGGAATACCACATCATGTAGTGACAGATAACGGAGTTCAGTTTCAAGGGGAAACGAAGGCGATGCTACAGAGATATGGGATAGGACATCACAAGTCGTCACCTTACAGACCGCAGAAAAATGGGGCAGTCGAGGCAGCCAATAAGACAGTAAAGAAGATATTAGCCAAGATGACAGAAAACTGCAAAGATTGGGCCGATAAGTTGCCATACGCCATGTGGGGGTACAGAACTTCAGTGAGAACAGCAACATGAGCCATGCCTTACTTTTTGGTCTATGGAATGGAAGCAGTACTACCCGTGGAAGTTAAGATACAGTCCATGAGGGTTCTAGCAGAAGCAGAGTTACCTGAACAGGAATGGGCCACACAGAGATTTGAGCAGTTAGCACTGCTGGATGAGAAGAGAATGAAGTCTTTACATCACATGCAGATATATCAGAAAAGACTAGCCCGAGCATTCAACAAAAAGGTGTGTCCTACTATAAATCAGAAAGGGTGATTTGGTACTTAAGCAGTCAAGGCCGTCGACGACAGACCCAAGAAGAAAGTTCAGACCCAACAGGGAAGGACCCTACATAGTGCAGAAAGTAATGGGAAATGGGGCAGTGAGACTGTCAGATTTGGAAGGGAATGAGTTCACTGAGCCGATCAACGTGGACAGATTGAATCAATATATTTCCTGAGAAAGAGAAGACCTGACAGAAGACTTAACCCAACAGAATAAGAAATTCATTCATGCATGCATGCATACACGTAACGTACTTGCATTCGTTTTTCTGTTTGTTCTGTTTTGTATTCACAGGTTTCAAAGAGGAAAAAAGAGAAAGCAGCAAATGCAACCCAATCAGAATCAGCAATAGTACAGTACATCAGTTTCAGGAATGAATCAGTATCAATTTGAGGGTCGTGACCCACACCAGTAACAGTTTTGGGGATGAGTCCCAGGGTCGTGACCCACACCAGTATCAGTTTTGGGGATGAGTCACAGGGTCGTGACCAACATCAGCATCAGTTTTGGGGACGAGTCCCAAGGTCGTGACCCACACCAGTATCAGTTTTGGGGATGAGTCCCAGGGTCGTGACCCATATCAGCATCAATTTTGGGGATGAGTCCCAGGGTCGTGACCCACATCATCAGCAGTTTTGGGGATGCGTCCCAGGGTCGTGACCCACATCAGCATCAATTTTGGGGATGATTCTCGGGGGTGAGGCCCACATCAGCATCAGTTTTGGGGATGAGTCTCGGGGGTGAGGCCCACATCAGCATCAATTTTGGGGATGAGTCCCAGGGTCGTGACCCACATCATCAGCAGTTTTGGGGATGCGTCCCAGAGTTGTGACCCACATCATCATCAGTTTTGGGGATGAGTCCCAGGATCGTGACCCACATCATCATCAGTTTTGGGGATGAGTCCCAGGGGCGAGGCCCACATCGGCATCAGTTTTGGGGATGATTCCCGGGGTCGTGACCCACATCAGCATCAGTTTTCGGGATGAGTCACAGAGTCGTGACCCACATCAGCATCAGTTTTGGGGATGAGTCCCAGGGTCGTGACCCACATTGTCATCGGTATTAGGATGCGTCCCAGGGTCATGGCCCCCGTTGTCGGTTGTAGTTATTGGGATGCATCCTAGGGTCGATGGCCCCCTCCATCATCAGTTTTGGGATGCGTCCCAGGGTCGTGACCCACATTGTCAGCTGTATTGGGATGCATCCCATGGTCGAGGCCCCCGTTGTCGGTTGTAGTTCCGGGATGCGTCTCTGGGTCGAGGCCCCCTACATCATCAGTTTTGGGATGCGTCCTAGGGTCGTGACCCATATTGTCAGCGGTATTGGGATGCGTCCCAAGGTCGAGGCCCCCGTTATCGGTTGCAGTTAATGGGATGCATCCCAAGGTCGAGGCCCACTGCATCATCAACTCCGTTCGGAGCAGCACGCAAGTCAAGTGGCAGCTGGCGAGCCAGCTAAGTAAAAATGTATTGTATAGACTTTGATAGGATTTTCATTGTCACACACTGCACAAGTCCCATCATAGTGGGGGCGATTGTAGGCACTGTATTTTTGCATATAAGTCCCGATGATGAGTCTCGTACGGAGACACTACTCTTTAGGTTGCGGAAGTCGCGGGAAACGAATGTCGGAAGGGGAAATTCAGAATAAGTATGTCATCAGATTCTATTCACATGTTCGCTGCTTTCGCTTTTGTGCTGCGTTCGTGAACACGTTTGAACGTCAAGCAGATTGTGGGTGTTCGTGTAGCGTTCGAATCGGCGTTCGAACGGTGTCGGTACTTCTGGTTTTGCTGCTAGCCTCACGCCCAAGCCCAATTAGCCCACCAAAACCCATCCAAAAATAATTAAAATATTTAAAATACATGTCACAAATTAAACTAAATTAATCAGATCAAATCCCTTCCTAATCTAGTCAAATCCCTTCCTAATCTAATCAAATCCATTCCATAATCAAACACCAATTAGGATATTCACTCCCTAAATTAAACCCATCTTTTCCTTTCATAAACCAATCAAAACACTTCCCTTTTTTGAGGATTCCCTTCCTTACCTAGAAACCCTAGCAAACCATTATAAAAAGAAGCCTAAACCAACCTTTCACACCCTAGCTCATTCTCACAAAAACACAAAAGAAATAAACTTAACATTCACACCCAAGGCAAAAAGTGAGAAGCAAAAAATAATTCTCCCTTCTCCTCCTCTCTAACAACCGAAACCATAGCCCCCCTAAACACCCTCACCACTGAAAATAATAAAGCAGCAAACATCATCACCGAAACCCCTCCTAAATAGCAAACATTATCATTGAAACAGTCACTAAATTACCCACTGTAATACCACCTAAAACACTCCTTGAAACTGCACTGCAGTGACCGAGAAAACCCTCCACAAACTGCACTGAAAACAACCCAGAAACAATCCCAAAACAGTCTAAAACAACCCTGGAAACAACCCCAAAATAGTGACTAGAAAACACAACAAGAAACAGCAGTGAAATAGAGGAAATGACGACTCAAAACGGCGAGGCAACGAACGAAAACAGTGGACCAGTGAACCGGAGGAGTTGCGGAGCATCAATCCTTCCGACGGCCGTGTAACGCACTTTCTAGAGACGACTTAAAAGGTTAGACCTGAGGGCACCATTCTTATTTATTCTCATCTTTTTTTTTTGTTTACTAGAATTCCTTCGCTTGAGAGTCGTTTGTTGATACATGTTGTGGTCCTTGAATGAATGGAATATGTGTTCTCTCTTGGGGTATATCGGATGGAAACCCAGACGTAAATTTCGTAGCCGAATCCGAATGGATGGTAGTGCGGTCTATACTTGGGAAACAATTCCACGTACCACTTGAGCAAATGGGCACATATTTCACTTTATTTTATCTTGTTCGTCTATTATTCGCATTTTATATTCCGCCATTTACTTTCTGTACGTTATTTGTTTGTGTATTGATGATATAGTGCGCATGGGCAAATCAAGTTGGATTAAAGGTCCTCCGTTTTGAGGGATAAAAAGCCTAAGGACTACCTTTTCCATGACGTTTCGCCGTGCCGGACGAAGTATGTTTGATTGAATGTGAGATATGTTTAATAAGACATACGGAGTTCCACATTATTGTCTCATTCATTTGTATGCATGGTAATATAATGCGCATGGGCTAACTAGGGTGGATTAAAGGTCATCTATTCGAGGGAAATGCCCGAAGGCTACCTTTACCACGATGTTTTTCCGCGTCTTTTATTATGTCATTTACCTTTTGCTTATCATTGTTTTATTTACGCATGTATTGCATTCTAGTTCGCATGGGCTAGCTAGGGTGGATTAAAGGTCCTCTATTCGAGGGAAATGCCTAAAGGCTACCTTTACCACGATGTTTTTCCGCGCCGGACGAAGTACACTCGATTAAATATGAAATGTGTTCCATCGGGCACACGAGGTCCTACATTGTGTATTTGTTCATCCATATATGTGTTTGTGTCATTTCAGATGCCATTTTGGCAATCTCGTTCGAACGCGTTTCCAAACGCTACACGAACGTATGCATCTTGCCTCATTCCGTTCGAACGTGTTTACGAACGCTACACGAACGTATGCATTCTGTCTCATTTCCATTCGAACGCGTCTCAGAATGCTACTCGAACGCGCATGTATTTTATTGTATCATG
Source organism: Zanthoxylum bungeanum (assembly GCA_019454045.1). NCBI lineage: Eukaryota > Viridiplantae > Streptophyta > Magnoliopsida > Sapindales > Rutaceae > Zanthoxylum > Zanthoxylum bungeanum. Next base: position 21,722 of record SKCR01033755.1, read on the forward strand.
CATCAGGTTTTATCCTGTTTGAATGCGTTATCAAACGCTATACGAACGCGGACATTCTGTTTATCGTTCGAACGCGTTATCAAACGCTACTCAAACGCTTGCATTTTGTTTACCGTTCGAACGCGTTTACGAACGCTACACGAACGCGCACACGCTGGACAGATTCCTTCATCATGTTTCATGCATGTTTGTTTCCTTAGTCATTCCCTTCCCCATCATATGCTTAGTTAGCTCTCTTTAATATTTATGCCTTTACTGTTATTGTTTATTTATATTTTCCGCATTTATTTATTCGATACGCTCATGAGATTGTATGCTCACTTTTATTATTAATGCCTTTATAGTTGTTATTAGTTACATTATTGCACTTTATTGTTTAATACATTCATGAATTATGTATTTTGCCTTTATTTCTTTCATTTACGATTATGGGTGTGCAAACTTGCATGTTGCTTAAATTATCTGGTACGTGTTGCATGAGATTTGGTTGTACTATTGCATAAATCCTTTCATTATAAGTGGCAAAAGTAAGGGACCATTCTGAACCCAACGGTTTGAGGTCTTCCCTTGCGAGGGGTGAGTGCGGCCTTAAATCATTTTCCCGGTTCACACCGGGTGGCGACTCCATGTTATTTCTCCGGTTTACTTCCCCCGCGGGCTATTCCGTACTCCCAACCAGGCCGCGAGCCTGGAACAGCATCGCCGATTTCTGTGTCCTACAGATATATAACAAATCTTTTGTGGTTCAAACACATACGCGATGGACAATGATCTTGACTCTGGCAAACAAACCAATGCCAATCTTGGATCTTAAGAAAGAACCACTCAATGGAAGGAAAATGCTTAATATTTAATGAGGGTTTTCGCGTAAATTGCCAACCAATTTATTATCATTGTTTCGGTCTCATCATACACCCTTAAACATGCATTCTAAAAGCATAATAAGGCGCGATAAAATTTAATAATGATATACGGATGGATATATAACACAATTTGTTCCTAGAACAAATCACTCTCTTTTTCCTCTCTCCCGGTAGCACTTTACATACTTCTACCCAATTACATAATACATAAAGAAACCTCATTTATATTGAGGGGAATTGGTGAGAAGAGAAATACAAAGAGATAAGGAGGCGAAAGGCTAGACACGCAGGTCCAATTTAATAAATAAGTACCATACTTACAATAATTTCCAAAATTGCCCCCACCCTTCTAATATTCATCTGATATACATTATTCATACAAATACATCCAAGTATTTACACAAAGCATGCTATCAATCAATCTAATCCAATTAATTAATCTTTGATTAATGACCATCCAATGTTCATACAACGATTTGATTTGCGCGAGTCCAACTCGTTTATGAATAAATACTCAAAGTACATATTCTTGAATTATATCGAACTACAATTTTAAATCCAATTTTAATTGTATCCAATACTAATTCATATTTAATTCCAAATTAAATAACTACACTTATTTTTGTGCCTTAAAGACTTAGATTCCAAATCCAATCTAAATGGGTCTCAAAGGCCCAATTAGCATCCAATACTATTCAATTAAAGTCCAATGGGCTTTCAATTAATTCTTTAGGCATGGGCTTTGGCCATAATGGATCAAACCCAAAATGCCAAGGCCCAAATAGGAATCACCATATGCCAAAAATCAATTTAGGCCCATTAGGCCCAATTAAATTTTTAAAGGCTCAAAAGTCATATTTGGACTTTATGGAAATGGTTTTAGGCCCAATTGGATCCAACCCAATTGTCCAAAACCAAACTTGGCCCAACCAAGCCCATTAGCCCAAATATAACAAATTAGTCCAATCCAATTTTAAAGACTAATTTATATTAACACAAAATTCCAAATATCACATTAATTTAATTAAAGTATAATTACCATAATTAATTGATTAATTTAATATTTCCAAAACATCAATTAATCAAATTAATCATACTTTAATTCTCAAATTCATGTCCAACACAAAATTGAGGCAAAATCAATCCATTCAACATGCTCAATCTCACGGCAATGGGCAAAATAATATCCAATTTTGATTTCAATCTAATTAAATCAACAATCAATATTCATTTCATGTCATAAACTCATCCAATAGTCTAATTAACAAAAAATCACCATGAGAACTCTAGGGTATTCATTCGGCCACTAGAAGGAATTGGGGAAAAATAGATCCAATTAATTTTTCACAAATTATTGATGTATAACTCTAAGTTACCATCATCCAAGTATAACCAAACAACCAATTTAGGAAAATATATACTCCAAGCAAAATCCCCAAATTAAAGTATATAAACCCTATATTTTAAATCAAGTTTAGATCTCGCTATGATACCATTGTTAGTTTGTCCAAGACATGCCAATGATCTCTCAATCATGATTTGTGTGTGAATAATCAAGTAAAGTTTGCGAAAAGAACTTACATTGATCGGATGAGAATTTTGAAAAATCTCCTTGGATGTAGAACCTCCAAGCCATTTGGTGAGTTCCAAACTCTTGGGTGAGTTTCCCTATCACATTTCTTTGACTCTCAAAGTGCTAGCTTTGATAAAAAAAAAATGAAGCAAAAAATTTTCCCCCAAAAAGAAATAAGTTTCGGCCAAGAGAGAGGATAGAAAGAGAGTGAATAGTGCAATTTTGTTTTCCAAAAACTCAAATCAAATGTTGACTTCCAAAGTTGGTTTAATGAAAAGAATTCATTAAATGCAAGCCAACCACTCACATCACATGTCAAACAATTTGATGTAAGTTGTGGGTGCCACCCAATTAAATTCAAAATTCAAGTTAGCTTACACAACACACTTTGGACCCGGGTTCGTTTAATCCGATTAAACAAATTTTTCGTCATTACGTAATTAAATCCAATTTAATTAAATAATAATGCCTAGTAAAATTATTACGAAAGTCACTTACGAATTAATTCCAAAATAATTCGTTTGCTTGAATTAAAATCCAATTTTAATTTCGTATTGAAATCCAATTTCAATTAATATATCCAATATATTATTTTAGCCCAATTAAATAAACTAAATAGTAAAATCCAATTTAACTATTAAATTTACTTTACCGATTAATTCCAAATTAATCGCGTTCTCTCTTCTAGTCGAATTAATCCCAGATTAATTCTTGCCGCAATTAATCCCAGATTAATTTTCTCTCTCACAATTAATCCCAGATTAATTCTGTTCGAGTCAAATGTTATCGGTGAATTTCGGGAAGCGACCCAAGAGATCCATGGATATGTTGGCAGTAAATACGGTTGTCGAACTATCCGACATATGCGTACCTCGTACCACGTTCTCATCGATTTACAAGACATGGTTGGCTTCTAGCAAAGCACAGTGCCTACCCAATTCTCCAGAAATATTCAACGAGGAATATATAATCTGTATCAGGCGTAGTATACAATGTATTGCGTATTAGGATCCAGTATCAGATGTCACATGCTAGGCCTAGGGATGGAATTATGTATGCCCCGTACGAAGCATATATCGGATCACAAGCAACTAGTCTATGTAATCAGATAATCATGACCAAGTCATACTATCCCGATAGCTGCAGCATTTAAGAGTACTAGTTCTGTATCCCTGCGTGATCATCATCTCCATATGACTGAAGTGATACTTCCATCTTGACATCACATCCAATACACTATGATTCTCAGTAAACCCATAAGAGGCGTACACAGAATCTGTTAAAGCTCCGAACGACCAAAACCAAAGCGTACTGATTGTCGTAAGTATTAGCGATGCAAGTCTCAAGTTAAGACCACATACACCTACCCTGATTTGGATTCCCATATACACATAGTTATACTACCAATGGGACTCCGAGCGGTCTATCCAGAGCAAAGCTGTTCCCGGTCCAACGGCTAACAGAACCTCCTATCACACTTGCATAAGTATCCAATACTTAAATATATGAGAACTATGTCGTTAAGCTTCCATAACGCGCACAAGTGTAATACTAGCCTATTCTGCATTATCGATGTACAGTCTCGATAATACTACCACTATGGATATTTAATGATTAAACCTTTCATGGATTAATACTGTCTCATATCTTATTAATCCGGTACTAATCATATAGACTCTTATCATTTATATATCCAAGTAATCCAATTACAAAATGATAAAATAGCAATTTCCTTTGTCACATAGTTAATTTGTACAAAAACACCATGTCTTTTACAAATAGTGATGCTATGGGTCATAATTGTCCAACACCTCCGTCACAGGTATCCGGATATATCCCAGATATAAATGTAAACGTCAAATCTCTATAGGGACAATCTCATCGACGTCTCTATTAGCAATATCTAAAAGAACACTTAGAAATCACTTCTAAAGTGTACCACAGGCCCATGGTTTTTATCTGATTGCTAATCATATATAAACTACATATTCTCTGTACACAGAACTGATGGATCCTATCTCGACACACACAGGACACCCTGAGGATCTGTCCACACCCAACAAACAAGCAGAGGTCTGATCTAAATAGATCGGTGACGTGACTGCCATCTAAGTGTGGAAGATGTCTCATGTGCCCACAGTGGTATCTCAAGTCGAAGAATCACAAATGCTACTCAACCCGAGAAGATTCTTATTGATGTTGGTGTACCATCCATTAAGAATCTTCGCTGAGTTGTTCAGTGTTTATCTGCTATAAACACCTACACGTCTATACGAGTCTCCAAGACTCATGGTTCATTGAGAAACCATTGGAATCATATATTCCAGTATACGACATGTACCGGTCTCAACGGGTTTACTTTACTGACCAAGTAGTGTAAACCTTGACCACTTTCTAAGAATGACAATGTCATGATACAACTCAATTTCAGTTGCGACGCTTTTGCAACTGCATCATGACTAATCATTCTAAGGTCAATTACGTCTTTACCATATAAAGAGATATATTATATTATATTATAGAAACTGCTTATTTTATTCATAATAAAACGTTTACAAGAGTATTTACAAGGAAATACAACATGGAATTGGCGCTCTGAGCACCAACCCCAACAAGAACACCTATATTTATAGAAATTTCCAAGCTTTCTCCACCATTTTCTCCATCATTCTCTCCACCAAACATACAAAAGTTTGACAATTGTAAATTGTCATTTTCCATTTTTTTATAATGACTTTAATAATTACATATTACATACTATGAATTTTTCATCAATTTCGGCCTTGCAAACCTCAGAATTAAAAAATCTTATGAGCTGCAAAGTTGTAGATCTTTGAATCTTCTTTCATTTGGAACTGAAATCACCTTACTCTGATATTGGAGTAAGAAGTTATGGCCAAAATACCAAAATTGCGCAAAGTTAATATTTCCGAAATTGTACACTGTTAGAACGCCCTTTTCAAGTTTCTGGTCTTCAAATTTCAAATATTAAGTCATTTTTCTAGTTAAGCATCTAAAGTATTATTTCACATACATTAGAAATAAAAATTACAATAAAAATATATAAAACATAAATTTAATTAATATGCTAAATTAAGGGGATTAATGAAACTACAAGTATAAAATGATTGATTTTTCTTTTAATAAACAGTCAGATTCATAAAAATTTGAACTTTTCCACAAGATTAGTTTATCAAATTCATCCCTATAGTTTAAGTAACAATTAGTTCATAAGTTGTTTTCTTGTATTCGTCTTTGTCATCCAAGGACGAGGGTGTCCATATTGGTCATGACATGGATTTTCATTTCCGAATGTATATAAATTGATATGATTAACAATATTCTCGTATCATATCAGTTCGTTTATTAATCATCTCATATTTTTTATTTTACCATCTTAAAAATTTTACCCATTTATGACAGTAATAATATTCATGGAATTGTGTCAACGAGGCAAGATTACTCGTTTATGAACCGTTTAATAATTATTTAATCATGTTAGTCAATATTTGTGTAATTAATCATGTCTCAATTGTATTAATAAAAAATTGATCTGTTTATTAATCATGTCAAAGTGTTGTTGACCTGTTTATTAAATGGGTATGGTTCGTTTCCAAAGATTTTGACATAGTTATTAAACAGATTGTGTTCATACTTATTTAAATTTGATAGGACATAACATGATAATATGAAACCGACCAACTTTTTTAACAAGAAATAAATCATAATATCGAGATACCATAATTTTATCACAACCTTTGGTAAATTTTAAGATATAATTAGAATGTTTGAATAGATGTTGCATAAAATTTCTGGTGACTAATTTGATTCAATAATCAGTTGCGTTCTCAATACATGATTATTTTTGTAGCGTTGGAGGAAAATGAGCTTAAAGCATGTGGTAATATTATGGATCTATTTGTTAGTTGTCTGAAATAAGTAGACAAGTTTCATAAATTTCCTAAGCAATCAACTCGAAGCTTCTATGTTGTCATCGGCGTGGTGGGGGAACACACAAAATAACCTGCTCTCTCACAATCAAATTCGCATATAACCATAATCGTAATACCAAATTCTCAATCAAATTATATTTCACATGAAGAAAATCTCCAAGCTTCGGTTACAAAAATCCTAAAAAATTCCCAAAATCCCCCAAATGGATCCGCCGCCGCCGTCAATAAACTACGCTCTCTCTCCGCCGCCGTCCTACGATTCCGACGATGATATTCCCGGCGCGTGGTTCGGGAACATCCAGTACCTGCTCAACATCTCGGCCATCGGTCTCTTCTGTTGCGTGTTCATTTTCTTCTTCGTCAAGCTCCGCAGCGACCACCGGCGGATCCCTGGGCCCGCGGCACTCGTGACAAAACTACTCGCCGTATGGCACGCCACGTGTCGGGAGATCGCCCGCCATTGTGGGGCCGACGCCGCTCAGTTCCTCCTCATCGAAGGCGGCAGCTTTGTTGTTCTCTCATCCATCGCCGTTGTGTCCATTCTCGTATTGCTTCCGATAAATCTTTACGGTGGACACGCTGTACTGAATGATCAATTTTCTGGAACGACGATTAATCATATCGAAAAAGGTTCGGGTTTGCTTTGGATACATTTTTTGTTTGTGGTTTTGGTTGTTTTTTTGGTGCATATAATAATGTATGGACTTGAAGAAAGATTAAAAGTGACTAGGTTTAGAGATGGAAACGGTAATTTGAGTGACCCAAATGTAAATTCAACAGCTATATTTACAATTATGGTTCAGGGCTTACCAAAGAGTTTAGGAGTTGATAAGAGTGTTGTGCAAGATTATTTCCAGTACAAGTATCCTGGGAAAGTTTATAGGGTTATTATGCCTATGGATTTAAGTGCATTGGATGATTTAGCAACTGAGTTGATTAGAGTTAGAGATGAAATCACTTGGTTGGTTGCTCGTATTGATTCGAGACTTTTGCCAGATGATAAGGAGAATGATGAAAATGAAAATGTGGGTTTGTTGGGTCGTGCAGTTTATTGTTGGAGAAAAGTGAAATTTTTGTGGGGGGAGATGGTGGGTAGATTGGGCTTTACAGATGAAGAGAGGTTGAGAAATTTGCAAGAGTTGAGAGCAGAGTTGGAGAGTGGATTGGCAACTTATAAGGAGGGCTGTGCACCAGGTGCTGGTGTTGCTTTTGTGATGTTTAAGGATGTGTATACTGCAAATAAGGCTGTTCAGGATTTTCGGAATGAGAAGAAGAGGCGGTTTGGTAAGTTCTTCTCTGTTATGGAGTTGAGGCTACAGAGGAACCAATGGAAGGTTGAGCGAGCCCCATTGGCGACTGACATTTACTGGAAAAATTTGGGATCGACAAAGCTGTCATTGAGATTGCGGAGGGTGCTTGTTAACACATGTTTGCTGTTGATGCTGTTGTTCTTTAGTTCTCCTCTTGCAGTTATTAATGCTCTGAGCAGTGCTGGACGGATTATTAATGCAGAAGCAATGGATAATGCCCAGTCGTGGTTGGCTTGGGTGCAGAGTTCCAGCTGGCTTGCATCCTTAATTTTTCAGTTCTTGCCCAATGTGATTGTATTCGTGAGTATGTATATAGTGATTCCTTCAGCCCTTTCATATCTTTCCAAGTTCGAAAAGCATTTGACTGTGTCTGGGGAGCAAAAAGCTGCTCTTCTGAAACTGGTTTGCTTTTTTCTTGTAAACCTTATTCTATTGAGAGGTCTGGTTGAGTCATCTTTAGAAAACGCCATCCTAAGAATGGGTCGGTGCTATTTAGATGGAGAAGATTGCAAGAAGATCGAGCAATACATGAGTGCATCTTTTTTATCAAAATCTTGCCTTTCTACTCTTGCATTTCTAATCACAAGTACTTTCTTGGGGATATCTTTTGATCTGCTGGCTCCAATCCCTTGGATAAAGAAGAAGATTCAGAAATTTCGAAAGAATGACATGCTTCAGCTGGTCCCTGAACAGAGTGAAGAGTACCCATTAGAAAATCAGAACATTGTCAGTCTTCAGCAACCTCTGATTAGCCAAAGTATGTTTGACCCTCCCACGATGAATGCGATTGCGAACCAAGGACAAGCTCTCTCTGACTATCCGATTAGCAGGCCGTCGCCAATACCCAAGCAGACATTTGATTTTGCACAATATTACGCATTTAATTTGACTATATTTGCTCTGACCTTGATATATTCGTCATTTGCTCCACTTGTGGTCCCAGTTGGTGCAGTCTATTTTGGGTATAGGTATGTGGTTGATAAATACAACTTTCTGTTTGTGTACAGAGTCGGGGGGTTTCCTGCTGGCAATGATGGGAGGTTGATGGATACTGTGTTGGGTATCATGCGGTTCTGTGTCGATTTATTTGTCCTTTCGATGCTGTTATTCTTTTCGGTCCAAGGAGACTCCACGAAGCTGCAAGCCATATTTACACTTGGATTGTTAGTACTATACAAACTGTTGCCTTCTGAACATGACAGTTTTCATCCGGCACTTCTGGAAGGCATACAAACTGTTGATAGCATTGTAGATGGGCCCATCGATTATGAGGTTCATTCGCAGCCCCGATTTGACTGGGATACATATCATTTATGACTTGAGGCTGACATAGTTAATCAAGTAGATTAACTTGTGCAGTACTCTCTTAGTACTACTAAGAAATCTTCGTGTAGCCGCACATGGTTATATAATATTTCACTCCTTTCTTACCTTTTTTCCTTTGCATATTTAAGTAATTTCCATTGCTAGATTTCGGTTTGAATTTTGATTGTTTGTAGATCAAGGCCAATCTTTCTTTTAATTGATAACTACTACCTGTGCTCACAGAAAAGTTAAATTTTCTGCATACATGTATTATTAGGTCCCCAAGAGTTGTGGCTAGCTTAGGAAATGGTTGTTAGGTACTGGGTTCGAGTCCAGTGGGTGCATTTCTTGTAAGAACCTGGGACAGTCGGGGATTTTACTTGTTCCTTTTAAGCCTGGATCGGGTGATTTGGCAGCAGGGTTTCCAACATTTCCAAAAAAAAGTATTATTACATTATGTAAATGATATACGTTGTTTAAATTGCATTCTAACTATGTAGAGTGATGTTTGTTTAAATTGGCTGAAACAAGCAAGGCTTTCTGTTCTAATGTCTTAGGTGTTAGCCTTTGAAGAGTAGAAACTGCTGCAATAACTTGATTGTCTGATTGTTAATATAGGCTTCTGGTATAGTTAATGGTTCATGGGGTAAGTTTTTCATGTCTGATTTTCTCCCTCTATTACTTAACTGTTTGGTCAAGAAGGCCATAATCTGTTTCATTTCATCTTTCTTCACTTTCTATACCACTTGTAGTTCTACCAACTTTCGATTAATTGTTTGTGTATTTATTGTTTCTAGTTGTCTAACAAATTATTTGTTAGCGGTAGTTGATATTAAAGATGGTTTCAGTTCCAGGCAGTCACTTGATGTTCATTCGTGCGATCATTGCATGTCTGGTATTATTTTGATGTAATCCCAGTAGTACGAATCTAGTCATATTAAATGAACTGTTCTTGAACTCCTTGACTGGCTGGCTGGTGGCATTTTTGTAATTTTCTTCACTAACTGTAGCAATATGCTGAACGATTTTGTTGGGCATGTGACATATGGGTTCAAAATTTGAGAGCCATTTCATTCTCTGCGTTTCCTTACCACCCTATATGAACAGCCCTCCTGTGCCTCTATCAACGGGTGAACGGTATTTTGCAAAAGAGCCGGTTGAGAGTTGGACTACTTTCTACTTTCTACTTTCTGATACAGATGATCCTCATAGGAGGTACTCTGTGTTTCCTCACCACCCTATATGAGAGCACACTCTAAGGAAAGATTGAGTTGAACTTTCATGAAGTGGGGATATGATATTCCTCATGTTTTCAAGAAAATCAGTAAAGTGTTTAGAGAGACATAGGATTTTCAGAAGAGGATTTTTATTCATTTCAAACTTAAATACAACTGAAACATAACCTCCCTTAAATAGTAAGAAGATGAATCTCAGGACAGTGGTAAATGTATCACTATTTCTCACTCATTTGACTTAATATTTTGTATAGATTCTTGAGTTTTGATGTGTTTTGTGTTATTTTGTAGATAAATAAAGTTTCAGTACTCTCTGAATGTGATTTGAGGCCAAAACAGTGAAAATGGACAAAAGGGCAAAACTGTAATTTTGGCGTCGCGACCGCTAACGTGCGCTGGAACCTGCTAATAGGGATGGCAATTTTACCCACAAACCCGCAAACTCGCAAAAATCCGCCCGTAATGGGTAGGATTTGGTAAATATATTAGTGGGTGCGGTGCGGGTTTGGTAATTTAAAGTAGAACCCGCTGCGGGTGCGGTGCGGGTTTGGTAATTAAGAAAAAAATGCGGGTATCCATTGCGGGTATCCGCATACCCGTAATATTATTTTTTATTAATTAATATTTTTAGGACAATATAAAAAAACCTTCATATAAAAACAACTAACAAAACCTAAACCTAAAATATTAATCCACAGTTCCACACTCCCACTCAGCCGCAGCCCTCAACCTGCCCATCTGAAGATTTTTTGCATGACTATTATTATTATTTTTAATCACACTTGTTAATAAAATTATAATACAAAAATTTGGATTAAGTTCATATGATCAGAAACGGGAGAGGAGCAAAATAAGCTAGTGTTTGCAGCAACTTCAGTAGCTTTCCTGCTTCTTCATTACATTTACACTACTTGAGCTTTGTAAGCATCACTTTCATTACAATTAGCATAAAAAATGTGACCAAAGATTGGTGATTACTTTTTAGCTTATTGTCGATTAAGTTGGCTAACTTAGATCATTATAATTATGAAGGGAATAACTCGTTTTAATTATGTTTATATGAAAAAATAAACATATGGTACCGAGTCTTTCATACATTATGTTATCTATGTACTGTATATACATACATTGCATGTTGTATATGTCAAATGAAAAACAAATGTGAAAACTACAGCTAGCAATTAAAAATGAATTATTTAATTAAAAAAATTATATTATTAAGAACACAAAGTAATTCAATATTTTAAAAACCCGCAAAAAATCCGTTGGGTACCAATGCGTGTTTGGTAATTTATTTTTATATGCGGTGCGGGTTTGGTAATGAAAATTAAAACCCGCAACGGGTATGGTGCGGGTTTGGTAATTTATTTACATATGCGGGTGCGGGTTTGGTAATGGCAAACCCGCACCATACCCTACCCACTGCCATCCCTACCTGCTAAAGTGCGCCGAGACACGTGTCATAATCTGAGAAGTTTGATCTTGGTAACGTGCGCCGGACACGTGTCACCATCACATGCTGCTGACAATCCACATCGCCACGTCAACACAATTATTGAGTTAATCATCCAAAATGCCACGTCAGCAGATAAGAGAATCGAAGCAACCAATCAACGCATGCCACGTGGCGCGTCGCGACGCACCCCACCTAGTGATGTCTATAAATTGAGCCGAATTTTCTGATTCAAATTTTACTCTCTTCTGAATTCTTTCTTAAGGATTTTAAGAAGTTTGTATCTTGTTTGTTTATTTTCAGTTCTGTAGTTAATTTATTTTACTTTTACGCAAACATACTTTCTTTTCTTTACTTTTCAGTCTTTACTTTCTGCAATTTACTTTTACCCACAGTACTCTTCTTTCTTTACTTTTCAGCAATTTACTTTTCAGAAATGAGGAGGTAACTCCCCCTTACTGGGATAAAAGGGTAAAATGTAAAACTTTTATTACTAATATTTAGATTAATCTCCTTAATTATAATATAATAACTATTTAAAACATGACTTAATGAGGATACCGCTATATTGGCCGATTGATAATTATTGAAATTGGTTTTAACCTGACTAAACTCGATACCGTCTGATTGGTCGGTTGGTAATTAATTATTAATTTGACTTAATCTGGATACCGCCTATATGACTGATTGGTAATTATCATGCAAAGTTAATATATTATATTAAGGGAGATATCTAAAATAGAAGTAATAAATTTTACCTCAACATTTTCTTTTATTGTACTTTTACTTTATTTACTTTCCAGCTTTTACTTTTCAGCATTTAATTTTCAGTAGTTACTTTTCAGTATTTACTTTTCCGCATTTACTTTCCAGCATTTACTTTATGTCTTTTATTTTATTTAAGTTTTTCTTAGCCTTAGATATGTGTCGTAACTAAGCCCATTATTTGGGGTTGTGATAAATTCCAATATCACCGATTTATAAGGGGTTAATTTACAGTTTGGGTAATATAAATGTTTATTTATTGAGTCTTAAGCTTAATGCTTCTTGTTAACGGGACATTAATAAGATTGATTTGGTAAACTTAAAATGAACTTGAAAAATGGATTTCAGGTTTAAACCTTAGACTCAATAGCCCACGATCTTCCTTGAGGATATATAACTCTTTAATAGAGTTCCTTACAGGATAGGAATATACCTTCTTGTTCATCGACGTGGATTACGAAGCTTTCCCACTGTCAATGGGTCCCGCTTAACTGGAATCATTAAGCTTGTTGAGCCAAATCCAAGACTTAGTTGATTCAGAGGAAAAGGTTAGGAAAATATATTAGATATATTGGCATATATATATATATATTGTATATATGTTTCGGACTTGGAGGTCCACATACCGGATCTAGGAATTGGATGTGATCCAATTGATCTTAGAGATCTAACTAGTTAAATATCATACAGCTTGTTGGCCAAAGTCAAGGTTGTGTGTTATTTAACGGGATCCTAGCCCAGTAGGAAACTAGGTTTCCCGAGTACTCAACAGAGGGTTAGAGGCTCGTCGAAAAATAGTGGGAGGCCTGTATTGAATTTTCAATTTCGTTCAAATACTTGCCAATACGCGCTTTCAAATTATTTTCGTCGTTATATATTTATTAGTTGTACTAATATTTTATTATTTTTTAATATAACAGTTGGACTGTACCCAAAAATCGTTAATTGAATAGTTAGACTATTGCAATTAAGATGGCTGGAAAGATCAACGTTAGGGACATTATCATGGGCGAAAATGTCTTTAATGATGCGAACTTTCCTAACTGGGATATGAACCTCAGGATTGTCCTGGGGGCCGAGAAGATGCTCTATACGATAGAGAGACCTCTCGGGCCTAAACCCGGAATTGAGCAGCCGCTTGAGCTTGAGCTTTGGAAGACTCACAGCGATGACAACTCAACTGCTCAATCTGTCATGCTCGCTGCAATGACCCATCAATTTCGTCGCCAGAATAAAGGATTGGATCCATATACTATGATGGCAAAATTGAAGGACCTTCACCGATCTAACCTTAGATCGCAAATGTATGAATTACAGAATAAGCTCTTTCGCTCTCGAATGTCAGAGGGTACATCTGTCGAGCACCATGTGTCGCAGATGATTACTGACATCGAACAGCTGGGTCAGCTAGGCATAACCTTTGAGGCTGAGACTTCTATAGATTTGATCTTGCAGTCTCTTCCTAACAGCTGGAGCGGGTTCATCATGAACTACAATATGATGAACCAAGATCATACTCTTGGAGAGTTGATGGCAATGCTGCGTGAAGCAGAAAAAGAGCTTTTAAAGGGCAAAAGCACGAGGCACACTTCGCTTCGACATCTCAGTCTGCCAAGGCTTGGCCAAAGGCTACTGCAGGCGTAAAGAAGAAGAAGATGAGAAAGGGCAAGGCCAAATCATCAAAAATCTTATGGGAAGACTAAGGACAAATCCCAAGATGTCTGCCTACAGTGTGGCAATAGGGTTAATGGAAGCGTGACTTCCGTGAGTACAAGGCGCACATGAAGGAAATCAAAGCGGGCAAGGCACCGGCTTCAGGTATGTTTGTTATTGAAATAAACATGTCTACTTCTAGTTTTAAAAATTGGATTTTTGATTCTGGTTGTGGTACTCATATATGTACTGATGTGTAGGATCTGCAGATTAGCAGGAGACTGGCTTCATGAGAGATAGACCTCCGAGTTGGAAATGGGACTAGAGTCACCGTTTTGGCTGTTGGGACCTATATTTTGGAACTGCCCTCGGGGCATGTACTTACTTTATCAGACTGATATTATGTACCTAGTTTGACTAGGAATATTATTTATGTATCTTGCTTAGCCGAATGTGGGCATACTTTTGTATTCAGAAACACATGGTGTTTTGTTTATAAAAATGATATTGAGATATGTAGTGCTGATGTTAATAATGGTCTATATATTTTGAATATAAATCAATCTCAAACATATAACGTAACAAACAAAAGGCTTAAATTAAGTAACGCATATGAAACTTATATGTGGCATTGTCGTCTAGGACACATTAACAAGACTCGCATATCCACACTTTCGAAGAGTGGGTATTTGGACGGATTTGATCCAAATTCATATGACGTCTGCGAATCTTGTTTATTAGGCAAAATGCCTAAAACATCTTTTAGGGGTAAAGGTGCACGTGCCACCGAACTGTTATCCCTCATTCATAGTGATGTATGTGGGCCCATGTCTAGCCAGGCTAGAGATGGATATGAATACTTCATAACTTTTACGAATGATGCATCACGTTATGGTTATGTGTATCTTATGAGACACAAGTCGGAAACCTTTGAGAAATTCAAAGAGTTTCGACACGAAGTAGAAAAACAGACCGGAAAAAGTATTAAGACATTAGGGTCGGACCGTGGTGGAGAATACTTGAGCAATGAGTTTCTCGATACTTGAAAGAGTATGGTATTCTTTCACAGTGGACTCCTCCCGGAACACCTCAATTAAACGGTGTGTCCGAACGGAGAAACCGAACTTTGTTAGACATGGTAAGGTCTATGATAAGTCGCACTGAGCTACCAATTTCCTTATGGGGATATGCATTGAACAGTGCAATACTTATTTTGAATAAGGTTCCGTCAAAGTCTGTTCAACAGACTCTATATGAAATATGGACAGGAAAGAAACCGGGTTTCTCATTCCTGAATATTTTGGGATGCTGGGCATACGTTAAACGTTTGGATGGTACCAAACTAGAACCCAAATTGGATAAGTTCTTATTTTTAGGTTATCCTAGGGAAACCAAAAGATATTACTTCTACCACCCACAAGAGAACAAGGTATTTGTTGCTCTACATGTGGTTTTCCTCGAAAATGAATTCCTAAATGCAGTGATAAGTGGGAGAAAAGTATAACTCGATGAAAATCATAGTGATATTGTTCCTGGCACTGATTCTTTAACGGATTATGAACGGTTCATCAGGGATGAGACTGTACCACAATCTTCTAATACACAAGAACCGCGTAGGTCAGAGAGAGTCATAAAACAACCTGAGAGGTATGGGTTTCTGATATCACCTAACGTAGATATTAATCTTATTGAGGATAATGAGCCAGCTACGTATGAGGAAACGATACAAGATATCGACTCCGCTTTATGGCAAAAGGCCATAAAGTCCGAAATGGATTCCATGTACGCCAACCAAGTTTGGATACTGGTTGATGAACCAGTAGGCGTAAAGCCTATTGGTTGTAAATGGGTCTTCAAGAAGAATACCGACATGGATGGCAACATACAAACGTACAAAGCTAGGCTTGTAGCGAAAGGGTATCGTCAACGACATGTTGTCGATTACGATGAAACTTTTTCACCTGTTGCCATGATTAAATCCATTCGAATAATGCTTTCTATTGCTGCATATTCGATTACGAAATATGGCAGATGGACGTCAAAACCGCTTTCCTTAACGAAAACCTTTTAGAAGATGTTTATATGCAACAGCCTGAAGGTTTTATCGTACAAAAACATGCAAACAAGGTTTGCAAGTTAAATCGATCCATTTATGTATTGAAGCAAGCATCGCGTTCTTGGAACCAACGTGTTGATAAAATCATAAAAGAATATGATTTCGTTCAAAACGAGGATGATCCTTGTGTATATAAGAAGGTTAGTGGGAGCGCACTGACATTCATTATCCTTTACATTGATGATGTATTGCTTATTGGCAATGACATTCCCATGCTACAATCGGTGAAAGCTTGGCTTTCATTAAAATTATACATGAAATATTTGGGAGAAACAACCTTTATTCTAGGAATAAAGATCTACCGGGACAGATCTAGAAAGCTGCTTGGACTCTCCCAGAGCACGTACATTGACAAAGTGTTGAAGAGATTCAACATGGATCAGTCTAAGATGGGACTGTTGCCAGTGTCACATGGCGTCACTCTATCTAAAGACATGTGTCATAAAACTGAAGATGAGAGAGACAACATGAGTCGGATCCCGTTCGCTTTTGCAGTCGGATCGATCATGTATGCCATGATATGTACGCGACCTGATGTCTCGTATGCTTTGAGCATGTGTAGTCGCTATTGTTGCACAATTATGACCCATAGCATCAGTATTTGTACAGAACATGGTGTTGTTGTACAAATTAACTATGTGACAAAGGAAATTGCTCTTTTATCATTTGTAATTGGATTACCGGGATATATAAATGATAAAAGTCCATATGATTAGTACCGGATTAATAAGATATGAGACAATATTAATCCACTAAGGTTTAATCATTAAATATCCCTAGTCGTAGTATTATCGAGACTGGACATCGATAATGCGGAATAGACTAGTATTGCACTTATGCGTATTATGGAGGCATAACGACATAGTTCTCATATATTTGGGTATTGGATACTCATGCAAGTGTAATATGAGGTTTTTTTTACCGATGGTACGGAAACAGCTTCGCTCTGGATAGACCCCTCGGAATCCTATTGGTAGTATGACTATGTGTCTATGGGAATCCGAATCAGGATAGGTGTATTTGGTCTTAACCTGAGACTTGCATCGCTAATACTTGCGATAGTCAGTATACTTTGGTTTTGGTCATCCGGGGCTTTAACAGGTTCTGTGTACGCCTCTTCTGGGTATACTGAGAATCGTAGTGTATTGGATGTGATGTCAAGATGGAAGTATCACTTCAGTCATATGGAGATGATGATCACGCAGGATACGGAACTGGTACTCTTATATGCTGCAGCTATCGGGATAACATGACAAGGTCATGATTATCCGATTATAGAGACTAGTTACCAGAGATCTGATATATGCTTCGTACGGGGCAAACACAATTCCAGCCCCAGGCCTAGCATGTGACATTTGATACTGGATCGTAATATGCAATACTACGTATACTACGCCTGACAAAGATTACATATTCATTTAAAGAATATTTCTGGAGAATTGGGTAGGCACGGTGCTTTGCTAGAAGCCAACCATGTCTTGTAAATCGGTGAGAACGTGGTACCGGGTATGCACGTATTTGGATAGTCCAATGACCGTATTTACTGCCAACATATCTAGGGATCTCTTGGGTCATTTCCCGAAGATTCACCGTTGAGATTTGACTCTCTCATAATTAATCTGGGATTAATTATGAGAGAGAAAATTAATCTGGGATTAATTACAGCAATAATTAATCTGGGAATTAATTATTAAAGAAAGAATTAATCTGGGATTAATTACGTCGAGAATTTATCTGGGATTAAATTCGTCGAGAAAAGAGAACGCGAATAATTTAGAATTAATCGGTAAAGTAAATTTAATAGTGAAATTAGATTTTACTATTTAATTTATTTAATTGGGCTAAAATAATATATTAGATATATTAATTGAAATTGGATTTCAACACGAAATTAAAATTGGATTTTAATTCAAGCGAATGAATTAATTTGGAATTAATTCGTAAGCGACTTCTGCAAAAATTTGGATTTCTAATTGATGGAAGTAGTTGAGAGCAATTATGGAAACTTGCTTAACACACTTTGACTTTTGGAAAGTATATACACTTTTTGGAAAAGAATTTTGGTAATCGTTTTTTGGAAAAACAAAACACAAAACTATTCTCTCTCTTTTGCTCTCTCATGGCCGAGAGCTTCTCCCTCTCTCTCAAAGTTTTTGTTGCAAAAAATTGCTCTTGCTAGCATATAAAGGAGTGAATCAAGGTGATAGGGAAACTCACCCAAGTGTTGGAAACACTCAAGAAAGCTTGGAGCTTCCACCGACATCCATGAAAAGTTTTGAAACTCATCTGATCAATGTAAGTTATTCTGCAAACTTTCTTGATTAATTCACACACAAATCACTCTTAGACGATCTTGGCATGTTCTAGGAACACTTACAATGGTATCAGAGCCTCCTAAGTTTGATTTGAAAATCTAGGGTTCATATACTTTAATTTGGGATTTTATGCTTGGAGTATATATTTTCTTAAATTGATGGTTTGGTTGAGCTTGGATGATGTTGAATTGAATTTGTACATCTTAGGAATTGAGAAAAATTGATTAGATCAAAATCCCCAATTTCCTTAGCCTTGGCCGAATGTATCCCCTAGGTTGCTCATGGTGATTTTTTGAATTTTAATAATTGGATGTGTTAAATGGCATGAAATGAATCTTAGATGTTGATTTAATTAGATTGAAATCAAATTGGATGTTAATTTTGTTGCCTTTGCCGTGAGCCATGATGAATGTTATAAGAGTGATTTTGCTTCAATTTATGTTGGACATGAATTGGAAATATAGAGCATGATTAATTGAATTAATTAGTGTTTTGGAAGTATTAGATTAATTAATTAATTAAGGTAATTACACTTGAATTGAATTAATTTGTAATTTGGAATAATGAGTTAATTTAATTTATTGTATTTGGGCTTAATGGGCTTGGTTGGGCCAAGTTTGGTTTATGATAATTAATTGGATCCAATTGGGCCTAAAACCATTTTCATAAAGACCAAATATGATAATTGGGCCTTTAATATTTTAATTGGGCCTAATGGGCCTAAATTGATTTTTGGCATAGGGTGATTCCTAATTGGGCCTTGGCATCTTGGGTTTGACCCATAATTGCCAAAGTCCATGCCTTAAGAATTAATTGAAAGCCCATTGGATTTTAATTGAATAGTATTGTATACTAATTGGGCCTTTGAGACCCATAAAGATTGGATTTGGAATCCAAGTCTAAAAGGCACTATTGAAAGTGTAATGATTTAATTTGGAATTAAATATTAATTAGTATTAGATACAATTTAAATTGGATTTAAAATTGTAGTTCGATATAATTCAAGAATACTTACTTTGAGTACTTACTTAGACGGGTGAGGGAAATTTTGGAAATTGTTGTAATAAATTTAGAATTTATTAAATTGGACCTGCGCGTCTAGCCTATTATCTACTTATCTCATTGTATGTCTCTTCTCACCAACTCCCCTCAATGTAAATGAGGTTTCTTTAGAAGTATTATGTAATTGGGTAGAGGTATGAATAATTCTAGCGAGAGAGAGGAATGTGAGAGATTTGTTCTAGGAACAAAGTTTGTTATATATCCATCCAAATATCATTATTATTTTATTTCGCACCTTATTATGCTTTTGAATGCATGTTTAAGGGTGTATGATGAGACCTAATTAAAGATAATAAATTGGTTGCCAAATCGCGACAAAAATCCTCATTTTATATTAAGCGTTTTTCCTTCCATTGAGTGATTCTCTCTCAAGATCCAAGATTGGCATTGGTTTGTTGGCCAAAGTCAAGACCTTTGTCCATCGCGGATGTGTTTGAATCACGAATGCTTTGTTCCATATCGTACGTCTTGGGCAAGTTATGATTTATTGGCCAAAGTCAATGTCACTTCTTGTTCATCGGCCTCGATTAGGAAGCTTTCCCACTGTCAATGGGTCACGCTTAACGGGTTTCATTAAGCTTGTTGAGCCAAAGTCAAAGCTTAGTTGATTCAGAGGAAAATGTTAGTCAATATATTGGATATATTGACATATATTGGATATATGTTTCGGACTTGGAAGTCCACCTACTGGATCTAGGAATTGGATGGGATCCAATTGATCTTGAGATCTACCTAGTTAAGTTTCAAACAATTTGTTGGCCAAAGTCAAGGTTGTGTGTTATTTAACGGGATCCTAGCCCATTAGGAAACTAGGTATCCCGAGTACTCCACTGAGGGTTAGAGGCTCGCCGAAAAATAGTGGGAGGCAAATATTAAATTTGCAATTTCGTTTAGATACTTGCCAATACGCGCTCATTTCTTTTTCGTCATTAAAAATTTAAAAATATTAGTTGGACTAATATTCAATTGTTATTTTAATTAAACAGTTGGACTGTATTCAAACTATTTCATTTATAGTTGATTATATAATTGGATTATAGTAATCAATATATTTGAATTTAACCAATCAACTAATAGTTGATTATATAGTTAGACTATAGTAATCATTATATTCGATTGTACCCGAAATCGTTGATTGGATAGTTGGACTATTGGAATCAAGATATCTGAAAGATTAGCGTTTAAAACATAATCCCAGGTGAAAATGTCTTTAAGCGGCTTCAATTTTCAAATTAGGAATAGAACCTCAGGATAGTCCTAGGATCCGAGAAGTTACTTTATTTGATGGAGTGACATCTCGGGCCTGCGCCTGGAGTTGAGCAAATAGTGGAGCATGAGCTTTGGAAGACTCATGGTGATGATAACTTTAGTGCTCAATCCGTTATGATTGCCGCAATGACTCCTTAATTTCTTCGTCAGAAATAAGGATTAGATCCTTAAAGTATGATATTGAAATTGAAGGATCTTCATAGATCTATTCTTAGATCTTAGAAGTACTAATTGCAATAAGAAAACTCTTGGAGAGTTAATGGCTATGCTCAATGAGACAGAGCCAGAGCTTACAAAAGGGCAAGAAGCGCAAGGCACATCTTACTTCTACATCCCAGAAGGCCAAGGCTTGGCCGAAGGCTTCTGGGGGTGTGAAGAAAATGGCAAGGCTAAATCGTCACAGTCTTCTGGGAAGACAAATGACATATCCTAAGATGTATGCCTAAACTATGGCAAACGGGGTCACTGGAAGCGTGACTGCCGTATGGACAAGGCAGATGTAGGCACTACATTTTTGCATATAAGTCCCGATGATGAGCCTCGTATGGAGGCACTACCTTTTAAGTTGCGGAAGTCGTGGGAAACAGACGTCGGAAGGGAAAATTCAGAAATCAATACCTTGTTGGACTTAATTCGCTTGCTTAGCTTCGGCTTCGCTCGTTGGATCACTATTTTAAAATTCATCCTTGGCCCAAAACCCCGCAACCCATACCAAGCCCACACATCACCAATCACACGCCCAAGCCCACCAAAAAAGGCCAAGCCACACGCCCAAGCCTCCAAGCCCAATCCAAAATAATTAAACACATGTTAAAATCTAAATAAATCACCTTCCCAAATTAAATAAATCTAAATAAATCACCTTCCCAATTTAAATAAATCTAAATAAATCACATTCCTAAACTAAATAAATCAAATCAAATCCCATAAATCACTTTCCTAAACTAAAACAAATCACCTTCTTAATTGAATAGATATTTTCCTTGTAACACATTAATTAAGAGATATCCCCTTTAATTGCATGATTTCTTTCATACCTGAATGAGGACAACCCTAACCCTCTCATATAAAAAGAGACCTAAGCCAAACCTTAAGAACCCGAGAGCTCACCATTCACGGCAATTGACCACAAGAAAACCCTAATCCTCAAGCCACTCATTCTCTCTCCCATCTCTCTCTATTCCACTCACTCGGCCTCACCATACTAGGAAACCCTAAACAACTCTCCCTCTCTCTCTCACGCTTCTCTCTCTCCCACGTCCATAAGAAGCCAACAAACCCTAAAACCTCAACTCTTTCACGTCACTCCCATCTCTCTCACTCGGCATCATTATAAACCCTAACCTAGGTTTTACCCTCAACGACCAAACTAAGCTCACAAATAAACAACAAACCCTAACCATAAACTAAACAAAAATAACCTTCATCATCCACCAGACCGATAACCACGAACACTTCACTCACGCATAGCCCTCACATTGGTCTCACATCAGCAACTAACCGTCCACCCACAAACCTTTGTTTTCTTCCTCTGCTCCACCAACCGACTGAACAAACCCTAGGAAACTACGACAAACTGCTCAACCGAAAAACATAGCTCTCTCTCACAATAACACACACGCCACTCAACCTGCCCTGCAGACCACTAACAAGCACACGACACAACACAAATAAAAAACAAAGCCACGTAAACAGCAGCCCTCCACCGAGTGAACCGACAGCCCCTCGCCTTCACAAAACCCACAAGCCGAATCAAACCTACATAAGCACCCGATCAGCCCCTCTCATCAAACACACTCGGCAGCCCTTTAAACAGCCTCACAACTCCTCAACCCCTCACGATACAACTCTGAACACCCAAACCAACACTGCCAATCCACTGAACGCCCATTCTCCATGCAGTCAAACACGTAAAACACAAAGCAATAAACCCTTCACAAAAGCAGCCCACATAGCCCTCCAAAACCGCATAAGCAGCAGCCCACACAACCCTCCAAAACTGCACAAATACTTCCCCGAAAACTACCCAAATAACCATAAAACAGTGAGCTAAAATAGTCTCAAATTACCGCAAAAATAGTAGCCAAAAACAGCAGCAAAAACAGAGAAAACAGCAGCCCAAAACAGCGAAGCGACGAAGAAAGACATTGAACCAGTGAACCAGAGGAGTTGCGGAGCGTTAACCCTTCCGACAACCGCGTAACGCACTTCCAAGAGGTGACTTAATAGGTTAGACCTGAGGGCACCCTTTTATTTATTCCCGTTCTTTTTTTTTTCTGTTATTTATTATTATTTTTTCGTATGCGTATTGTTGATTCATGTATGTTGTGGCTATTGGATGAATGATTTTGTGCTATCTCTCGCGGTATATCGGATGGAAACCCAGACGTAAATTCAGTAGCCGAATTCGAATGGACGATAATGCGGTCTGTACTTAGGATACAATTCCACATACCGCTTGAGAAACGCACATATTTCGTTTCATCTAATCTTGTGTTTATCCATTGGTCATTATGAATAGTATGTTATTTTCATGCATGATTTAGTTATTTTCTTTATGTTAGGAATTTGATTATCTCTCTTTAATTTTTATTTTAAGATAATTGTTATTTATTTAAGTTTCTGCATGTATCAATTTAATGTGTTCATGAGATTGTGTGTTTGTCGTTATATCGACTTACTTTTATGCATGTCAACTTAGATATAGGTTTTACTTTTATGCATGCGAACTTAGATATAGGTTGTATGTCAACTTAGATATAAGTTGTTCTTTCGTATGTATGTTGCGTAGACTTGGTTAGATTATTGCACAAATCCTTTCATTATAAATGGCATAAGTAATGGACCATTCCGAACCCAATGGTTTGAGGTCTTCCCTTGCGAGGGGTGAGTGCGGCCTTAAATCATTTCCCAGTTCACACTGGGTGGCGACTCCATTTTATTTCTCCGGTTTAGTCCCCCATGGGCTACTCCGTACTCCCGACCGGGTCGCGAGCCTGGAACAGCGTCACCGATTTCTGTGTCCTACAGTCTGGCGACTCCACTGGGGATAGAGAATCGGCCCCGAAATAATGTCTTGTAATGTTTGTGATTTGTGCTTTAGTTAACCGTGTCTACCGTGGGTTAAAGGGGTTTAATAAAAGGCATTATTAGAGCTAGGTAATGGTTTGGTGTCTCCCTTCATTCACAACATTTCTATGGCTGAAAGGAAAAGCTGTGAAGGCACCTAGATAATCATTTACTCGAAGATTACCGTGATGGACTAATTTGGACGACCTATTGTTTATTCCTATCACCAAGGCGATAAGAGCCTAAGAGGCTTGGGTATTTAAGAGAGTCCGCTCCTCTCTCCCTCTGGGGAATCTTCAATAAGAAATCCATTTGACAGTAAGTCATGTATCATCACTCATTGGCACGTACCTTAGCGTATAAAAAAGGTGCGCTCACTTGGTCGCTCGAACCCTTGAGTGGGGAGACCTAGTTGTGGGTAATCCTTCGCCAGCGGGAGCCTTTGTCTACACTCCTATAAACCCACATGTGAACCATAGTTGTATGATCAATAGAAGCCATCCATTTATGCTTGTGTTTGGGCCTCCTATCATTTGAAGTTGTTTAGCCACGTTATCACAAAAGTGTAAACATGTTGGGCCTTTTGCAATTGGGACAAGTTTACACCTCGCAATAGTATGATTGAATGCTTTGAAATGATAATGGGCCAACTTGTATAAAAAACCTTGATGGGCTTAGAAAGTCTAAACATGATCCAAATATGCCAGAAGCATGAGTCCGATATCCGTACTGGCTTTCATCCAGAAAGGATACGCCTTGTTACGATATATTTGCATACTGTTGGATGCTTCCAAGTCCATCCCCATGACCATGATTACAGAAAGACCAATTCGTCATTTCTAGACAATGGCATGATCCAATAATCGGCTTAGTCCATGTTGTAAATGGGCGGTCTTTATCTTTTACCGATGGAAAATGACCGAGGTAGCCAAGGTTCACCCCGTAGTATAGGAGATAACGATTTTGTGTACCCCACATTGGTGCATGGAATAAGCCATACCTAGGAAATAAATAGACTTACCAAGGAATAAGGTCGGAAGGATATATGTTGTTTTGATAACCACTTGCATCTCATGTATACACACATCATGTTAACCTCTGTGTCTTAAAAGTCATCATAGATATCCGTTGGGTTAGAAAAAAGAAGACTTGTCAAAGAAGAGTTTAGCAAACATGGATATCGGGGAAAAGGAAACCGAGGAACAAAAAACTTTACGGCAAGGATAGAAAGACCATTGGGGGGGCCTTCAGCAAAAAAAAAAAGAGAAAAAAAATAATTGTTTGTTCTTAGTCGTTAATAGTTAGGCATAAGTCCAATGATGAAATCGCTTGCTTTAGGACGAAATCTTAGAAACGATAAACTCTTGATGCGCTTTTATCTGATACTTTGAGTAATTGATCTATGTTAGACTCGTAAGCACTTAATTATGGTTCTTAGTAGTGAAAACCTGAGTAGTTAGCAAAGTGACTAGTTGAAGAAATTATAGGTCGGTGAATGACTGTTCGCCTAAATGTCTATCCTGATTTGCTTATGTTATGATGTGTGGTACGGTTGAAAATGAAAAAAAAGTCTCTAAAAAAAATAATTGAACCACCTATAACCGATAAGTGTGAAGCTACCCATGGGCGAGTATTAGGACCACCATGAGGAGAAATGCAACCTTAAAGGGTAGGTGTGTTGAAAAAAAAAAAGAAAGAAAAAAAATAGAAGTTCAAAATGAAAAGAAAAGAAAGAGACAAAAGAGAAAGAAAACCATACCACATTGAGCACAGAAAAGCAACTGCAGGCATAATTGAGACATCTAGGTTGGTTTGACCCATCGATCCCATTTTTTTTACGAAACCATTGAGTTGGCTTACCTGGGGATGAATCTACAAAAGGAACCTTTGCACACACACACTTTGAGTCTGGCTTAGATCATTTATTCAAAAACTTGGATTTGAGTTGCATTGAATGTTTTGAAGGTTATCTGGTTTCAATACTGGGCATTCTTTGAGGGCAATAATATGTGTAACTATTGGGACTATTTCGTAGCATGTGATATAATTTGATGATATAGAATGCCATATCATGTGGTCCACCTTGACCTAATGCAAGCAGCGGAGAGCAGAAAGCTAAATCACGACTGGGGCAACCAGTCTACCACCTCGCGAATAAGGGACATAACAGAATCTTGAGTCATGGGACCAAAGAAAACTGAGCAATCACCAGAAGAGAATTGACAGAAAGAAACTGTAAGCAGGCCCAGGGGGCGACCAAAGACAGCTATATGCGAAGGACACCGAGTAGCACAAAGAAGGCCTAACCCATCGGAATAGGAGACACATTCATGCATGCATGCGTACACGTCACATACACGCATTTTTTGTTTTGTTTTTGTTAGCAGGTTTTAAAGAAAAGGAAAAAGCGGCAAAGTCAAGCAGTTTGGGGAATGAATCCCAGGGTCGAGGCCCATATTATAAGCAATTTCGGGAATGAATCCCAGGGTCGAGGCCCATATTATCAGCAGCATCGGGAATGAATCCCAGGGTAGAGGCCCATATTATCAGCAGCATCGGGAATGAATCCCAGGGTCGAGGCCCATATTATTAGCAATTTCGGGAATGAATCCCAAGGTTGAGGCCCATACTATCAGCAGTTTCGGGAATGAATCCCAGGGTCGAGGCTCACATTATCAGCAGTTTCGGAAATGAATCCCAGGGTCGAGGCCCACATTATCAGCAGTTTCGGGAATGAATCCCAGGGTCGAGGCCCACATTGTCAGCAGTATCGGGAATGAATCCCAGGGTCGAGGCCCACATTATCAACAGTTTCGGGAATGAATCCTAGGTTCGATGCCCATATTGTCAGCAGTATTGGAATGAATCCCAGGATCGAGGACCATATTATCAGCAGTTTCGGGAATAAATCCCAGGGTTGAGGCCCATATTATCAGTAGTTTCAGGAATAAATCCTAAGGCTGAGGCCCACCTTATCAGCAGCTTGTGAACAAGACCCTCATCTCAATTCGGGAACAATACCCTCATCAGTAACGGTTCAGAAATGGACCATCACATCAGTAACGGTTCAGAAATGGACCATCACATCAGTAACGATTCAGAAATGGACCATCACAACTATAAAGGTTCGGAAATAGACCATCTCATCAGTAACGGTTCGGAAATAGACCATCTCATCAATAACGGTTCAGAAATGGACCATCACATCATGACGCCTCGAAAATGAGGTTTAGCATGCCGAAAATGGCACTCCAGAAATGGAGCACGGTTCGGAAATGGACCACTATCACATCAGCGACGCCTCGAAAATGAGGTTTAGCATGCCGGAAATGGCAATCCGGAAATGGAGCACGGTTCGGAAATGGACCACTATCACATCAGCGACGCCTCAAAAATGAGGTTTAGCATGCCAGAAATGGCACTCCAGAAATGGAGCACGGTTCAAAAATGGACCACTATCACATCAGCGACGCCTCGGAAATAAGGTTTAGCATGCCGAAAATGGAACTCCGAAAATGAAGCACGGTTCGGAAATGGACCACTATCACATCTGCGACACCTCGGAAATGAGGTTTAGCATGTCGGAAATGGCACTCCGAAAATGGAGCACGATTCAGAAATGGACCACCACTATCACATCAGCGATGCCTCGGAAATGAGGTTTAGCATGCCGGAAATGGCACTCCGGAAATTGTGCATGGTTTGGAAATGGACCACCACTATCACATCAACGACGCCTCAGAAATGAGGTTTAACATGCCAGAAATGGCACTACGAAATGGAGCACGGTTCGGAAATGGACCACAACTATCACATCAGCGACGCCTCAGAAATGAGGTTTAGCATGCCGGAAATGGCACTCCGAAAATGGAGCACGGTTCGGAAGGGGACCACAACTATCACAACCGCGACGCCTCGGAAATGAGGTTTAGCATGCCAGAAATGGCACTCCGGAAATGGAGCAAGGTTCGGAAGAGGACCATAACTATCACAAATGTGACCCCTCGGGAATGAGGTTTAGCATGCCGAAAATGGCGTTCCGGAAATGGAGCACGGTTCGGAAATGGACCACAATCTCAACTCAATAACGGTTCGGAAATGGACCACCTCTCATCAGTTCAGTTCGGTAGTGATTCCTAGAGATCGCAGCATCTTGCAGGGATGAACCTCAGGGGTCGCAGCACCTCACTACCAGATCAACTCAGTTCGAAGCAGCAGGCAAGTCAAGCAGCAGCTGGCAAGCCATTTAGGTAAAAATGCATCCATAACTTTGATAGGATTGTCATTGTCACACACTGCAAAAGTCCCATCAAAGTGTGGGCAACTGTAGGCACTATATTTTTACATATAAGTCCCGATGACGAGCCTCGTATGGAGGCACTACCCTTTAAGTTGCAGAAGTCGCGGAAAACGGACGTCGGAAGGGAAAATTCAAAAATCAATACCTTGTTGGACTTAATTCACTTGCTTAGCTTCGGGTTCGCTCGTTGGATCTCTGTTTTAAAATTCATCCTTGGCCCAAAACCTCGCAACCCATACCAAGCCCACACGTCACCAATCACACGCCCAAGCCCACCAAAAAAGGCCAAGCCACACGCCCAAGCCTCCAAGCCCAAATCCAAAATAATTAAACACATGTTAAAATCTAAATAAATCACCTTCCCAAATTAAAAAAATCTAAATAAATCACCTTCCAAATTTAAATAAATCTAAATAAATCACCTTCCAAAACTAAATAAATCAAATCAAATCCCATAAATCACTTTCCTAAACTAAAACAAATCACCTTCCTAATTGAATAGATATTTTTCTTGTAACACATTAATTAAGAGATATCCCCATAATTGCATGATTTCTTTCCTACCCGAATGAGGACAACCATAACCCTCTCCTATAAAAAGAGACCTAAGCCAAACCTTAAGAACCCGGGAGCTCACCATTCACGGCAATTGACCACAAGAAAACCATAATCCTCACGCCACTCCTTCTCTCTCCCATCTCTCTCTATTCCTCTCACTCGGCCTCCCCATACTAGGAAACCCTAAACAACTCTCCCCCTCTCTCTCACACTTCTCTCTCTCTCACGTCCCTAAGCAGCCAACAAACCCTAACAACTCAACTCCTTCACGTCTCTCCCATCTTTCTCACTCGGCATCATCATAAACCCTAACCTAGCTTTTACCCTCAATGACCAAACTGAACTCACAGATAAACAACAAACCCTAACCATAAACTAAACAAATATAACCCTCATCAGCCACCAGACCGATAACCACGAACACTTCACTCACGCACAACCCTCACATTGGTCTCACGTCGGCAACTAACTATCCACCCACAAACCTTTGCTTTCTTCCTCTGCTCCACCAACCAACTGAACAAACCCTAGGAGACTACGACAAACTGCTCAACCGAAAAACATAGCTCTCTCTTACAAGAATACACACGCCACTCAACCTGCCCTGTAGACCACTAACAAGCACACAACACAAAACAAACAAAAAAAAAAGCCACGTAAACAGCAGCCATCCACCGAGTGAACCGAAAGCCAATCGCCTTCACAAAACCCACAAGCCGAATCAAACCTACATAAGCGCCCGCTCAGCCCCTCTCATCAAACACACTCGGCAACCCTTTAAACAGTCTGATAACTCCTCAATAACCCCTTACGATACAACTCTGAACACCCAAATCGACACTGCGAATCCACCGAACACCCCTTCTCCTTGCAGTCAAACACGTAAAACACAAAGCAATAAACCCTTCACAAAAGCAGCCCACATAGCCCTCCAAAACCGCATAAACAGAAGCCTACACAGCCCTCCAAATCCGCACAAATACTACCCTGAAAACTACCCAAATAACCGCAAAACAGTGAGATAAAATAGTCCCAAATTACCGTAAAAATAGTAGCAAAAAAGAGCAGCAAAAATAGAGAAAATAGCAGCCCAAAATAGCGAAGCAACGAAGAAAGACATTGAACCAGTGAACAGGAGGAGTTACGGAGCGTTAACCCTTCCGACAACTGCGTAACACACTTCCAAGAGGCGACTTAAAAGGTTAGACCTGAAGGCACCCTTTTATTTATTTCCGTTCTTTTTGTTTGTTATTTATTATTATTTCTTCGTATGCGTATTGTTGATTCATGTATGTTGTGGCCATTGGATGAATGATTTTGTGTTATCTCTCGCGGTATATCGGATGGAAACCCAGACGTAAATTCCGTAGCCGAATTCGAATGGACGGTAATGCGGTTTATACTTGGGATATAATTCCATGTACCGCTTGAGAAACGCACATATTTCGTTTCATCTAATCTTGTGTTTATCCATTGTTCATTAGGAATAGTATGTTATTTTCATTCATGATTTAGTTATTTTCTTTATGTTAGGAATTTGATTATCTCTCTTTAATTTTTATATTTAGATAATTGTTATTTATTTAAGTTTTTGCATGTATCAATTTAATGTGTTCATGAGATTGTGTGTTTGCCGTTATATCGACTTACTTTTATGCATGTCAACTTAGATATAGGTTTTACTTTTATGCATGCGAACTTAGATATAGGTTGTATGCCAACTTAGATATAGGTTTTTCTTGCGTATGTATGTTGCGTAGACTTGGTTAGATTATTGCATAAATCATTTCATTAAAAAATGGCATAAGTAAGGGACCATTCTGAACCCAACGGTTTGAGGTCTTCCCTTGCGAGGGGTGAGTGCGGCCTTAAATCATTTCCCAGTTCACACTGGGTGGCGACTCCATTTTATTTCTCCGATTTAGTCCCCCGCGGGCTACTCCGTACTCCCGATCGGGCCGCGAGCCTGGAACAGCGTCGCCGATTTATGTGTCCTACAGCAAACATGAATGAAGTGAAGACGGGCAAGGCTCCGACTTCAGGTATGTTTGTTATAAATATATCTAATGCTAGTTTAAAATTGGATTTTGATACTGGATGTGGTACATAAATATATGTACTGATGTGCGGGAGACTGGCTTCAGATGAGATCGACCTATGAGTTAGAAACGGGACGAGAGTCGCTATTTTGGCCGTAGAAACCTGAGTTTTGGAACTGCCCTTTTGGCATGTACTTAAAATTAGGAAACTGTTATACTAGTTTTACTAGGAACATTATCTCTGTATCTAGTTTAACCCGTTGCGGGTATACCTTTATATTCTAGAACACTAAGTGTTTTGTTTATAAAGATGATATTGAGATAAGCACATTAGATGTGAATAACAAAATTTATTAGAATATAAATGAATCTCAAACATATAATATGACAAACAAAAGCTCAAACTGAATAAATCTGTTGAGACTTAAAAGTGGCATTGTTGTCTATACACATTAACAAGACTCGTATATCCACACTTTCGAAGAGTGGATACTAGGATGGATTTGATTCTAATTCAAATGATGTTTACGGATCTAGTTTATTAGGCAAAGTGCCTAAAACACCTTTTACTTGGTAAAAGTACAAGTGTCACCGATCTGTTACCCCTCGTTCATAGTGACGTAAGTGGGCTCATGTCTAGCTAGGCTAGAGGTGGATATGAATACTTCGTAACCTTTATGGATGTGGCATCGCATTACAGTTATGTGTATCTTATGAAACACAAGTCAGAAACTTTTAGAGTTTCGACACGAAGTAAGAAAACAGACCGATAAAAGTATTAAAAACATTACGGTTGGACCATAATGTAAAATACTTAAAGATATGAGTTTCAAGATTACTTGAAAGAGTATGGTATTCTTTCACAGTGGACTCCTCCCGGGACACCTCAATTTGATGGTGTGTCCGAACAGAGAAACTGAACTTTGTTGTACATGGTAAGGTTAATGATGAGTCACTCTGAGCTACCAATTTCCTTCTAAGGATACGCATTAAACAGTGCAATACTTATTTTGAATAAGGTTCCATTAAAATCTGTTAGACAGACTTCATATTAGATATGAACAGGAAAGAAACTGGGTTTCTCATTCCTGAAGATTTGGGAATGCTGGGCATACGCTAAATTTTTGGATGGTACCAAACTAGAACCCAAATCGGATAAGTGCCTATTTGTAGGTTGTCCTAGGGAAACCAAAGTATGGTACTTATACAACTCACAAGAGAACAATGTAATTGTTGCTCTCCATGCGGTTTTCCTAAGAGGAATTCATGTATGCAGTGGTAAGTGGGAGGAAAGTAAAACTCGATGAAAATCAGAGTAATACTGTTCCAGACACCGAGTCCTCACGGAACACCAACAGTTCATCAGGGATGAAACTGTACCAATAATCTTCGAATACACAAGAACCACGTAGGTCGGAGAGATTCAGAAAACAACCTGGGAGGTATAGGTTTCTGATCTCACCTCATGTAGATATCAATCTTATTGAGGAAGATGAACCGGCTACGTTTGAGGAAGTCATACAAGGTATCGATTCCTTTTATGGCAAAGTTCCATGAAGTCTGAAATGGATTCCATGTATACAACTAAGTTTGGATACTGGTTGACGTACCAGAAGACATTATGCCTATTGGAAGCAAATGGGTCTTCATGGTGAAGACAAACATGGATGGTAACATACAAATTTACACAGCTAGGCTTGTACAGAAAGGGTATCGTCAACGACATAGTGTCGACTACGACAAAATTTTTTTCACCTGTTGCCATGATTAAATCCATTCGGAAAATGCTTTGAAAGATATGTACGCGACCTGGTGTCTCATATGCTTTGAGCATATGGAGTCACAAACAGGCCGATCCAGGTAATGGTCACTGGATTGATGTTAAGAACATCATTAAGTATCTTAGACGAACTAATGATGCTTTCTTAAGTTATGGAGAATGAAAACTTGAGATGACTAGGTTCACCATTGCAAGTTTCCCAACCGATAATGGCGACTATAAGTCGCAATAAGGGTACATATTTAGTTTAAATAACGAAATAGTGAGCTGGAAATCTTCCAAGCAAGATATTGTTGCCGAATAAATAACAAAATCGGAACATTGCTGCAGCTGAGGCAGCAAAAGAAGCATTTTGGATCTATATAATCCTAATTGGATTAGGTATAGTTCTGTTAGCAGCTGAGCTAGGCTAGAACACATGCTAAAGAATTGCGGTCTCATCAACGATCCAAGTATATACTTCGACTATTTCATCTGATTCGTCAGATCATACATCGTGGCAATGTGATGATCGAATATAATGCATCAGATGATAACGTTACAAATCCGCTGACGAAAGATGTTTCTCAGCAGAAATTTGAGCGACCCGTACATAGTTCAGGTGTAGGACACTTGAGTGATTGGCTATAAGTGAAGTGGGAGATTGTTGGACAATCATGACCTATAGCATCACTATTTGTACAGAACATGGTGTTGTTGTACAAATTAACTATGTGATAAAGGAAATTGCTCTTTTATCATTTGTAATTGGAATACCGGGATATATAAATGATAAAAGTCCATATGATTAGTACCAGATTAATAAGATATTAGACGATATTAATCCACTAAGGTTTAATAATTAAATATCCTTAGTCGTAGTATTATCGAGACTGGACATCGATAATGCGGAATAGACTAGTATTACACTTGTGCGCATTATGGAGGCATAACGGCATAGTTCTCATATATTTGGGTATTAGATACTCATGCAAGTGTAATATGAGGTTCTGTTTACCGATGGTATGGAAACAGTTTCTCTCTGGATAGACCCCTCGGAATCCCATTGGTAGTATGACTATGTGTCTATGGGAATCTGAATCAGGGTAGGTGTATTTGGTCTTAACCTAAGACTTGCTTCGCTAATACTTGCGACAATCAGTATACTTTGGTTTTGGTCGTCCGAGGCTTTAACAGGTTCTGTGTACGCCTCTTCTGGGTATATTGAGAATCATAGTGTATTGGATGTGATGTCAAGATGGAAGTATCACTTCGGTCATATGGAGATGATGATCACGGAGGATACGGAACTGGTACTCTTGTATGCTGCAGCTATCGGGATAATATGACAAGGTTATGATTATCCGATTATAGAGACTAGTTACCAGAGATCCGATATATGCTTCGTATGGGGTAGACACAATTCCTGCCCCAGACCTAATATATGACATTCGATACTGGATCGTAATACGCAATACTAAGTATACTACGCCTGACAAAGATTACATATTCCGTTAAAGAATATTTCTTGAGAATTGGGTAGGCAAAGTGTTTTGCTAGAAGCCAACCATGTCTTGTAAATCGGTGAGAACGTGGTACCGGGTATGCAAGTATTTGGATAGTCTGATGATTGTATTTATTGCCAACATATACAGGGATCTCTTGGGTCGCTTCCCGAAGATTCACCGTTGAGATTTGACTCGAACAGAAAATTAATCTGGGATTAATTATGAGATAGAAAATTAATCTGGGTTTAATTACGGTAATAATTAATCTGGGAATTAATTATTAAAGATAGAATTAATCTAGGATTAATTGCGTCGAGAATTTATCTGGGATTAAATTCGTCGAGAAGAGAGAACGCGATTAATTTAGAATTAATCGGTAAAATAAATTTAATAGTGAAATAAGATTTTACTATTTAATTTATTTAATTGGGCTAAAATAATATATTAGATATATTAATTGAAATCGGATTTCAACACGGAATTAAAATTGGATTTTAATTCAAGCGAATGAATTAATTTGGAATTAATTCGTAAGCGACTTCTGCAATAATTTTGCTAGGCATTATTATTTAATTAAATTAGATTTAATTACGTCACGACGTAAAATTCGTTTAATCGGATTAAACGAACCCGAGCCCGAAGTGTGTGTAGTCTCACTCAACTTGAATTTTGAATTAAAGTGTGGGACCCACCAACTTTCATCATTAGTCAATCTAATTGATGGAAGTAGTTGAGAACAATTATGGAAACTTGCTTAACACACTTTGACTTTTGGAGAGTATATACACCTTTTGGAAAAGAAATTTGGCAATCGTTTTTTGGAAAAACAAAACACAAAACTCTTCTCTTTCTTTTGCTCTCTCATGGCCGAGAGCTTCTCCCTCTCTCTCAAAGTTTTTGTTGCAAAAATTTGTTCTTGCTAGCATATAAAGGTGTGAATCAAGGTGATAGGGAAACTCACCCAAGTGTTGGAAACACTCAAGAAAGTTTGGAGCTTCCACCGACATCCATGAAAAGTTTTGAAACTCATCCAATCAATGTAAGTTATTCCATAAACTTTCTTGATTAATTCACACACAAATCACTCTTAGACGATCTTGGCATGTTCTAGGAACACTTACAGCTATCAGGCCGATCCAGGTGATGGTCACTGGGTTGCGGTTAAAAACATCCTTAAGTATCTCAGACGAACTAAGGATGCTTTCTTAGTCTATGGAGATGGAGAACTTGAGGTAACTGGATTTACCGATGCAAGTTTCCAAACCGATAAAGACGATAGTAAGTCACAATCCGGGTACATATTTTGTTTGAACAACGGAGCAGTTAGCTGGAAATCTTCCAAGCAAGAGATTGTTGCCGATTTAACAACAGAAGCGGAATACATCGCTGCAGCTGAGGCAGCAAAAAAGGCAGTTTGGATCCGTAAATTCCTAATTGGATTTGGAGTAGTTCCGTTAGCAGCTGAGCCCGTTCTTTTGTATTGTGACAATAACGGGGCTATAGCGCAGCCTAAGGAACCACGGTCTCATCAACGATCTAAGCATGTACTTCGACGTTACCATCTGATTCGTGAGATCATACATCGTGGTGATGTGAAGATCGAGAAGGTCGCATCAGATGACAACATTGCAGATCCGCTGACGAAGGCTATTACTCAGTAAAAGTTTAAGCGACATGTAAATAGTTCATTTGTTAGATACTTGTGTGATTGGCTATAGGCCAAGTGAAAGATTGTTGGACAATTGTGACCCATAGCATCACTATTTGTAAAAGACATTGTGGTTTTTGTACAAATTAACTATGTGACAAAGGAAATTTCCATTTTATCATTTTGTAATTAGATTACTTAAATATATATAAATGATATGAGACATTATCAATCCACTAAAGGTTTAATAATTAAATATCCCTAGTCGTAGTATTATTGAGACCGGAGATCGATAATGCGGAATATACTAGCATTACACTTGTGCACGTTATGGAAGCGTAACGACATAGTTCTCATATATTTGTGTATTGGATACTCATGCAAATGTAATAGGAGGTTCTGTTTACCGATGGTACGGAAACAACTTTGCTCTGGATAGACCCTTCAGAATCTCATTGGTAGTATGACTATGTGTCTATGGGAATCCGAATCAGGGTAGGTGTATTTGGTCTTAACCTGAGACTTGCATCGCTAATACTGGCGACAATCAGTACGCTTTGGTTTTGGTTGTCCAGGACTTTAACATGTTATGTGTACGTCTCTTCTGGGTTTATTGAGAATCGTAGTGTATTGGGTATGATGTCAAGATGGAAGTATCACTTCAGTCATATGGAGATGATGATCACTCAGGGATACAGAACTAGTACTCTAATATATTGCAACTATCGGGATAATATGACAAGGTCATGATTATCCGATTAAAGAGACTAGTTGATAGTGATCCGATATATTCTTCGTACGGGGCAGACACAATTCCAGCCCCAGGCCTAGCATGTGACATCCGATACTGGATCGCAATACGCAATACTTGGTATACTACGCTTGATATAGATTATGTATTCCTTAAAAGAATATTTCTGGAGAATTGGGTAGGCACGGTGCTTTGCTAGAAGCTAACCATGTCTTGTAAATCGGTAAAAACATGGTACTGGGTATGCACGTGTTTCGATAGTCCGACGACCAGATTCACTGCCAATATATCCAGGGATCTCATGGGTCACTTCCCAAAGATTCACCGATGACGTTTGACTCGAATAGAATTAATCTGGGATTAATTATGAAAGAGAGAAAATTAATCTAGGATTAATTACGGTGAGAATTTATCTGGGATAAAATTCGATTAGTAGAGAGAGAACGATTAATTTGGAATTAATCGATTAAATAATATATTCGATATATTAAATGAAATTAGATTTCAAAGCTGAATTAAAATTAGATTTTAATTCGGGCGAACGAATTAATTTAGAATTAATTCGTAAGCGACTTTCGTAATAATTTTACAAGGCATTATTATTTAATTAAATTTGGTTTAATTAAGTCGCAACGGAAAATTCGTTAATTCGTAATTAACGAACCCGAGAGCGAAATGTGTTTAGCGGGCCCACTCGAATTTTGAATTTAAATTGGGGCCCATATCAAGTCACATCACTAGTCAAACACTTACTTTTTGGTGATTGAAGTTAGTGAAGATTATGGTGGCTTGTAAAACACATTACCTTTATTTTAATTGATGTGTAAGACTTTTACCAACTTTGGATTTTGGTAAAGTGTATTTGATTTTAGAAATGAATATACAACACAAGTAACACATTCTCTCTCTCTCTCTCTCTCTTTCTCTCTCTCTCTCATTCTTGCCAAGACCGAAACTCTCCCCTCTCTCTTGTTCTCCATTGCCGTGAGCTAAGAG
This sequence comes from Zanthoxylum bungeanum, assembly GCA_019454045.1. Lineage (NCBI taxonomy): Eukaryota > Viridiplantae > Streptophyta > Magnoliopsida > Sapindales > Rutaceae > Zanthoxylum > Zanthoxylum bungeanum. Next base: position 59,222 of record SKCR01033755.1, read on the forward strand.
CTCTTGGTTGATGATTTTGTTTCAAAATCTAGGTTGCTAGCACATCAAATGAGTCAAAAAATGTGATAGGGAAACCATTCCCTAGAGTTTGGAATTCAAAGTTTAAAGCTTGGAGCTTAACATTAATACAAAGGAGGCAAATTTTTGAAATCTCTACATCCTACTTAGCCGATCAAAGTAAGTATTTTTCCGCGAACTTACTTTGTTTATTCACATAAATTTTATGCTTAATAGATCATTGGCATGTTCTAGGAACCCAACACTCACATCGTTTACTAGAGTTGGGGAAATATCAAAGCAAAGTTTTAAATGGGTATCTATCTGGATTCAACTACCCAACATCCCTATTATATGCATGAACAAGAAGGCTCTGGAATATTTGGGTGAACAAGTGGGGCAGGTGATAGAAGTGGAAATGGGGGGAACATGCAATTATGTAGGAAGATACACCAGGATCCAGGTTAACCTCAATATTACCAAGCCACTGATTAAGTGTATCAAGTTGGACAATCCAGAACATGGTGGGGTGACAATCATACCGGTCTTATATGAGCGATTGCCTGAATTTTACTTTCAATGTGGAACCTTGGGGCATTGTTACAGAGACTGCGAGTTGCTTGTACTTAAGGATGAAGATTTGAGGAATGATAGAAAATTTAAGTATGGGGCGTCGATGCGGGCTGCGTACTCTGGCGAGGGGAGTAATAAGCCGCGAGGGAGAGGCGCAAGTGTGAAGACAAACTAATGACCACTCGAACCCATGTTCAACCAAAAAGCTCAACCGCATGCCAGTCCTGGTCAAGCCTCCCATGACTCTGGTAGTGGGGGCACAGGTAAACAACACAAGTCCAATCTAACTCCAACCACAAAATCTGTTTTAAGTGCATATAACACAGACTATGCAAGCCCTTCCCCGAACCCACCACTGTGTACCCTATATCACGATGACTACCCGGAACTTAGACGGGCCCTGAGCCTTAATATTGTCCAAACCCTCCCCCCTCAATCACACGAATCTTCTTTTACCCCCCTTGTAATCCATACACCAACCATACTGTCATACCTGCCACACCCTGTCACTTCTGACTCTGTCCTTATGGAGCCTGATGCTACATGTGTAGAGAAGACTGACATAGTAGGGGAACCAATGGAGTTAGGTTAGAGAGAGCCCTCATTAATTACAGAGCAGAGGAAATCTGAGCCCATATTCTTGGTTACCCATCAAATTGGTTTAGAGGTTAGGCCCTTGATTAGCAACATAGGGTGCATCATAGATGGGAAAGAGATGGCGAAAGGACCTGATAAGTTTGGGGTGGGAAGTGAGAACGAGAAGGAAAAGGCTTTTGAAGTTTTTGGGCTAGCGTCTGATGGGCCTCTGAAGGAAGGGTTGGGACAAATAGACAAACAAAAATATCAAGTGCTTTACAAAGGGAAGGAGAACGTGGGCCCAACTAACAGGCCTACTGTTAAGCTGAGGAAGGGGGACAGAGTGAAGTGGAAAAATAAAGCCAGAGTTCCCCTCAGTACATCTTTACCTGAAAAAGTATATGGGTGTAAAAGAGGTCGGGTTAGGGAAGATGAAGATGAGGAAGCGACAAAAGTTGCGAAGAAAAGCAAGGGATTCACAATTAACGGGTTTAACAGCCACCAAGTGAGCTCTGAGTTCCCTCTTTGTGATAGTTTAGTTGATACAAGCACTCGGAATGGAAATGAAGAAGTTATTCAAGACTTTCTGGAAACGGCGAAAGCTGCGGAGCAGTCTCGCCGAACACCATGAAAATACTATGTTGGAATGTCCGGGAATTGGGGAATCCTCGACATTCAGAGCTGTGAAATAGACTATTTCCAGCCATAACCTCGAGGTGGTGTTCTTTTGTGAAACCAAAATAGTAGCTAACCAATTGGAGACGGTTAAGTTTCGGTTAGATTTTGATGGCTGTTTTGTTGTGGACATAATGGGTCTGGGAGGTGGACCGGTCCTAATGTGGCATAATCACTGTGATGTGAAGATTGTTTCTTTTAGTAGCCACCACATAGATGCTATTCTTAACTCTCAAGATGGAAGTAAATGGCGCTTTACAAGAATATACGGGCATCCGAAAAGTGATCAAAAGATGCATACATGGAAGCTTTTGAAAAGATTGGCCCCCTGTTTTGATCTATCATGGCTGTGTGGGGGAGACTTTAATGAGATTCTAGCTTCAGAGGAGAAGCGAGGATGGGATTAAAAAGATAGTAAGCTGATGACTGAATTTAGAGAAACCACTGAGGAATTTGATTTATGGGATCTAGGATCCCATGGATACCCTTTCACTTGGTCGAATAGAAGGTTTGGGAATAATCTAATTGAGGAGAAACTTGATAGGTTCTTTGCAAACTCAAAGTGGAGAAGCCTGAATTACAGACTCGATGTCCGAAATTTAGACCACTGGAGATCGGATCATTGTCCTATTTTTTTGGAAATCAAGAGCAAGAGTTGGAAAGATTTTTTGGGGTAAAGAGGAGAAAGAAGGTTCTTATATGAAGAAATGTGGAACTCATACGAGTAATATAACCATATCATCAAAGAGTGCTAGACTGAAAGGAAGGAACAACCAACGCATCAACATATTCAAAGCTTTGCCAAAAAAGTAAAGATGACCCAAGATTCTTTGAAAAGATGGAGTATAAACGAGTTTAGCGATAGGAAAAAGAAAATGAGAAAGCTGCTAAAGGATCTAGAGTGGGCCAAAAAGAATGGGATCAATATAAAAAAGGAGTAGGAATCACCTTACTAGAGAAACAAATAGAGTTAATGCTTCAAGAAGAGGAGATTTACTGGAAACAAAGGTCTATGGTTACATGGCTTAGGGCAGGCGATAGAAATACAAAGTTCTTTCATGCTCAAGCATCGGTGAGGAGACGACGAAACGGGATCAAAGGCTTAATTGACAGTCAGAGGAATTGGGTGGAGGATGAGAGTCAAATTGAAGGTATCATTTGCAGTTACTTTGCAGAACGTTTTAGCTCTACTGAACCAACAGAGAAAGTGATGACTGCGACACTCAGGGGGACGAGTAAGAAGATTACTACCGAAATGGATTCCTCGTTGAACCAACCCTTCACAGCCGAGCATATAAAGGAAGCATTGAGTGGTATGCATCCTACCAAGGCACCAGGATCGGATGGGCTACCTGCAATATTCTATCAGAAACAATGGCCCTCTGTTGGTAAACAAGTCACTGCAACATGCATATCTGCCCTTAACCAACTCACAGACATATCATCCCTCAACCATACTCTTTTAGTATTTATCCCAAAGGATCACATCCTTCATACCTGGTATACAGAGTATAGCGAAGTGCATAACCAACATATTGAAGTTTATTCTAAAGGATATCATCTCAGAGAATCAAAGTGTCTTCGTTCCTAACAGATTAATAACGGATAACATCATTATTGGGTATGAATGTTTGCATAAACTGAGAAATATGAAGAAGAGAAGGACGAGGACAATGGCGCTGAAACTCGACATCATTAAGGTCTACGATAGAATTGAATGGGGCTTTGTGAACAGAGTCCTGTAAAAGATAGGTATCCCCTCACACCTCTCAAGCTTAATATGGAACTGTATTTCTACCTCTTCTTTCTCAATAGTGCTCAATGGCCAGGTAAATGGATCTATTCAACCCAACAGGGGCTTACAACAAGGATGTCCTATTTCTTCTTACCTCTTTATTCTTTGTACAGAAGCTTTCTCCGGATTACTTCACAAGGCGGAACAGGATAAAGAGATAGTGGGTCTCAAATTCAGCAAGACATTGTTGGTCTCACATCTACTCTTCGTAGATGATAGTTTGGTTTTTTCCAAGGGATCGGTGATAGGGTGCAGCAAGTTAAAGGAGATGTTTGAAGTATATGCGACTGCCTATGGGCAAATTTTCAACTTTGAGAAATCTGCGCTGATGTTCAGCCCTAACACGAATGCTAACACAGTGTAGAGAATTAAGGACATCTTTTATCTCAATACCGCACCTGCTCACGAGAAGTACATAGGCCTACCCTCTTTGATTAGAAGGAATAAGAATGGGAGTTTTTCAGAGCTAAAGCTCTGAGTAATTAATAAGTTGACAGGCTGGCAGAACTGTTCCTTCTCATGCGGCGGGAAAGAAGTGTTGATTAAGGCTGTAGCACAGGCAATACCAACATATGACATGAATGTGTTTAATATTCTAGGGGGAATGTGTGATGAGATTCAGAAGAAACTTAATTCATTCTGGTGGGGGTCAGACAGCTCGGAGAAGAAGATTCACTAGTCTAGCTGGCAGAAACTATGTAAATCCAAAGATAATGGGGGGATGGGATTTTGGTGGTTCGAAGCCTTCAACCAAGCACTACTAGCTAAGCAATGGTGGAGAATTCTGACTCAACCAAATTCATTTATGGCCTCTATCCTCAAAGTCAGATATTTCAGAAAAGCGAGCTTCCTCTCTGCCAACGTGGTACAATCCTAGCTTCATCTGGAGAAGCATAATCTAGGGCCGAGAGGTATTAAAAAAGGGGATTCGTTGGAGAATAGGTATGGGAACAAGGCCTTGGTATATGAGTGTAATTGGATACCAAGAGACAACAACCTTCAACTATTATCAGCACATTCCCTCCCACTGGACACCAAAGTTGCAGACCTTATCTTGGGCACTAATAAATGGAATGAAGGTCTAATCAAACAACACTTCTAGGAGGTGGATGCTCAAGACATACTGAGCATTCGGCTGCCTAGGGAACCTCGAGAAGACCATATATGTTGGCATTTTGATAAAAGGTGAAAGTTATCAGTGAAATCAGCATACCATTTAGCCAGTTAAAAGTTAGAGGGGGCAGAAACTGCAGGTCTATCAACAGATGACAAGCTCTGGGGGAGAATATGAAGGCTTAACTCACCTCCAAAGATCAAAGTGTTCCTCTGGAAAAGCATATCAGGGCTGATCCCAACAGCCAACAATTTGGAGAAACGATGAGTACTGCAAGAGGCCAAATGTCAGAGGTGTCGTATGACAGTGGAAACAACTGAACATGCCATCTTCCATTGCAAGACATCTAAGGACTGCTGGAAATATTCTCACTTCGAAGCCTTCATTTTGGCAAGAGGTAAGGGCGCTTTGGCGAGTGTAATGTTACAATTATTTAATGAGCACACCTATAGTGATGTGGAAAAATTTATTGGGATAATGTGGGCCATTTGGACTGGGAGGAATAACTCTATTTTTAGAGGTCAAGCTATGGAATGGAGATACATTCTAGCGAGGGCTGAAGCTGTTCACAGCTCCTACGAGGTAGTCAAGACTCTGGATGTGAATGTGATGCCTCATGCTCAGGATAGGCCTGCACAAATTTGGAACCCTCCTCCTAAAGACTGGTTAAAGGTTAATGTCGACGCTGCTTTTAGCGGAGATAAGACAAAGGCGGGGTTAGGTGTAATCATACAAGACCACAACCAATCGGTGATTGCGGTTGCAATAAAGGTTATCTCCTCAAATAGAGATGTGGAAGAAGCAGAAACTAGAGCCATTCTTTTCGGTCTGCATAAAGTGATGGAAGCTAAGTTATCAATCCCTTGTCATCACATTGAGTTTTGTGAAAAGGACAAGTTGAGGTTGTCATATTCGTCATCATTCAAGTCGACCGATCCATAGAGATTGTACCACCAATGTGTCTTTTCTTCCTGGGCTGCTTAGCTTGAATCTGTCTGGCTTGGACCTGCTTGACTTCGGTCTTCCTGACTTGGAATTTTCTGTTTTATTAAAAGCCCATAAGGATTCTTTGGAAAATAAAGAGTTCATGACGTGGCCCAAGAGAGTTGTGCTGCAAATCTATGTCTTAGTGGTTGATGATGATTCACCTCAAAGAGAAAGTTTCTAAGAGCAATGAGGAGCTAACTGTCTTGGAGGAGCTTGTGATATAATCTTGCACCAAAAAAGCTTTGATGGTTGGGTGTTAGAAGTATGGACGATGAACAATAAACAATGAACAATGAGACATAATGTCTAATCTCATCAATTTATTTCAACCACAAGTTTTCTATCCGACAGATCGTTGTTAGCTCATTTCTCCACCATGAAAGAGGGCTGAACCATTCCAGTCTGGTCCAGATAAGAGAATCGGCATTGGCATTAACGTGCAAGTGTTCCCAATTGTTGGTTATATGCCCTAGATATAATAGGGATAAATATATAATTTTATATTATTGTATTGATTAATAAAATTTGGCAAATTATTTATAAGTATTGTCCAAAAGTAATTTTGACTACTTGTAAAATAAAGTCCTTAGAATAATGATTAAAGGAATTAAAGTAAGTTTAATTTATGAGATCCAGTCATTCTTAAATGTTCCCGATCGTAGGATTATCAACGCATGACATTGATAGATCCAGTTTAGATCGGTATATGTTATGTCTGCTTCTTTATCGAAGGAATGTAGCTGATCTCATAAGTTACTAGTGAAAATGTTCACTTAGTCTAACATATGGATGATTGTTGCAGAACAAGTACATCAAACTGATCCGCTTGAGAACCTATGGAGTGTTAACCACATGTCTATGGGATTTCTCTTTGTAACGATAGTATGAATGATCCATAGACTTGAGATCTCCATGAAATCTTGTATGTGGATCATATATGCTTTGACATTACACCTCCGTAGTCCATACCGAGATTGCGTATAAGGTAATGATTGGGCAATATGAAAAGCGTACGAAGATAGTGAGTGATCAATAAAAGATTCGCCGCTCTGGATAATATAGAGTCGATATCCCAAGAGGCGCGATTTGACATAAATGATAATATAAGTCCATGGCCATGGCGAGTTCTGAAATGAGTTTCAGAAACTCTATATACAAATTATCAGCTTAAGTCAATGTTCTAATAGTCATGATTTAATAGAGTAGACATTTTCTATACTCTAGAATCGTTGGCAAGATATATATGAGGCGAAAGGATTGAATCATACGGTAATCGTATACGGAATAGGTTTCACTAAAGTTAGTATTCTTTCTTAATTAGGGTCATGATGCCTTGCTAGATGTCGCTCTTGATCTATGGAAATTAGTTTCTTACTTAAAGAGTTAATTGAAGATAAATTAATTAGATTAATTTATCGAGACTTATGAAGTCTATAACTATCTCCATTGCCAACATAACAAAGAACTTAATGGGTCACACACTTTAAAGTATTGAGGAATTAATGATAAATTATGTAGATTTAAGTTTTAGGACTTAAATGTTAAGTTATTAAACTTTGGGGTAAATTTGTAATTTTAGAAATTATAGATAAAAAATGGAATTCTGGAAATTTTAGGACCAAGGTGGAAATCAGGAAATTAGGGGCTTTTTCGTAATTTCCAAAAGTACAGGGGTCATTTTTTAATTTCTAAAAGTATAAGGGTTGAAATGTAATTTAGCAAAGTATTTGTATTAAATTATAATTTCAGATTTATAGTATTCTAATTTGATTAGATTTGATAAATTTTATTTAATTAATTTAATTAAATAAAATAGGATAATGGTTGTTTATTTCAGATGGATTAAAATTCCTATTTAATTAGAATTAAATCTTATCCTATTAATTCTAATTTGATTGGAATTAAAACAACTCAAATCAAAACTTATAAATTAACCTTTTTGCCATTAACTTTATACCCAACAAATTGAAGCAAAAATTTGAAAAGGAATTTACGTGAGAAGAAAGAAATTTAAAAGGAAAATTTTGAATTTTCTTTAAGAAAAATTTCTTTTATTCCCAATATTCCATAAACCCCAAAACAAGTCTCTTTTCTTAAGCTAGCACCAAAGAAAAGAAACTTACATAATATTAGATTTGAGAAATACAAAATATTACCTCTCTGCTTTGTGTGGATACCGTTGGAGGCCAAACGTATGGGTGGCTCTGAAGAATTTACAGGAACGGAACAATGACTACTTAAAGGTTTAAGGTACGTTTTATTTATGTTTCATAAATAAATATTATAAAAAACAAGTCTCTTTTCTTAAGCTAGCACCAAAGAAAAGAAACTTACATAATATTGGATTTGAGAAATCCAAAATCATTACCTCTCTGCTTTGTGTGGATATCGTTGGAGGCCAAATGTATGGGTGGTTCTGAAGAATTTACAGGAACGGAACAAGGACTACTTAAAGGTTTAAGGTACGTTTTATTTATGTTTCATAAATAAATATTATCATGAAGTATGAAAAATTAATAACGATCTTGGATTGGAAATTTAAGTTTAAAATTGATAAATTTTAATTTTTCACCGCATATTGCATGCTAAATTTCCAACAGTGGTATCAGGAGCCTAAATTAATTTGTATGCTTTTGATATGATTTTATGTATATTGTTAAGATTATGTTTAAATTTATGGGGCATGATTAATTTGAGATTAATTGAAATTTGATTTAATTGAGAATTAAATCAGATTAATTAAATTAATTCTAATATATATATATATATATATATATATATATATATATATATATATATATATTTATTTATATAGAAACCACGACACTGTTCTGTGTGAAGAACAGTGCCGTGGGACATGATGCTTCCGCAGCATAAGCTGCTGGACGTCATCATGATGTCATACGATGATGTCATGAAATATATGGTGGCTGACGTCAACACATAGTGTGCTGACGTCAACACCCTAAAAAACGAGAAAATCTTTGGTGCAACAGTGGTACCACGTCATCCATGTAATAAGCCAATCATCATTTGCCACGCGTGCTAAAAAATCAAAAAAACAACTAAAAAATAGGAAAAAATTTAAACATGTTATTTTTTAATTGATTGGTGGTACCACGTCATCCATACCACTGTTGCACCAAAGATTTACTCCTAAAAAACAGAATATATATAATAATTTAAATTTCAAAATAAATTTGATTTATATTAAAATTTAATTAAAGAATTTAATTTTATTTCAATTAATGTATCCTAATACAATTAAAATTTATTAAGAAATAAAATTCTAATTGGATTATGAATTTATCTCTAAAATAAATTTAAATTAAGTAACCTAATAAGATTACGATACAAATTAAATTTGAATGATTTCTAATTAGATTAAAAATCTAGAATTCAAATTTAAATATGATACATTTAATCTCAAATAAAGGAAATTGCTTCATATTATAATAATGATTCTAATTATGGAATTTTGATGAAGATTAAAATTATATTCTAATAAGATTAGGATAAAATATTTAAGTCCCAAAAACAATTAAACATAATAAAATAATATCATAAATTTATCCAATAAGATTGGATAATAAAATATTATGAATATTTTAAAGAAATTGTGATGAACTAAAATACATTAGATGTATAAATAAGAGACCTAATTTTAATAGACTTGGAATTTAACTGCTTGTTTGATTGATGCATGTCAAGCTGGTTCTGTCACAAGGACGATAAGAACCTAAGAAGTTTGAGTTTTAAGTGGGATCGCTGTGACCCCTCCACTAATCTGGGAACCTAACTGGTGCATTCTTTCATTCAAAATGCTTTATTCTAAATTTTAAAATAAATTAAATTAAAATCCCTCCGAATAATTTAAGTCTATTACATTCCTTCCATTATTATAATCAAAACCATAACTCTTTGTTATTCTTGATTACTTGGCCCTCGTCAAGATCAAGTTTAACATCGAATATGTTTATATTACAAATAATGGTTTGACTTAACCAAAATATTTGATGAGTTGGCCTCGTCATGATCATTTATTTTGGAGGCAAATGTTAAGTTTCATATAAGATATGATGACAAGAGTTGTCATGACATGAGTTGTCAACTTAACGATCTATGAGTTATATGAGATGTAATTGGTAACAAGTACCTACCTAATTGAACTTAAATAAAGTGATAAACCCTTATTGTCATTTTATTTTAAGTAAATGGGATTATAGCCCACGATAATTTTGTCACTAAGAGGGTTGACAAAATTCAAATAAAATAGTGGGAGTAACCATTAGATTAAAAGTCCAAATGTCTTATAGTTTATATCAATGCAATAAATCTAATCAAAATTCTCTATTCTTTATATAGGTTTCCAAACAAAACATGAGTAACAATATCTCCCTCTGAAGCATACTTGATGCAAATATATTGACTGGACCTAACTTCGCGGATTGGTACCATAACCTAAGAATTGTTCTTAGGCAAGAAAAGACGGTTTATGTCCTAGAACATAGTATTCCACAAGAACCCGCCGAAGATGCAACACAAGAGATATATAATGCTTGGTTGAAGCATTATGATGATAATGAGCAGGCAATATGTGTGATGTTGGGCTCAATGTCATCAGAATTACAAAAGCAACATGAGCCTATGGATGCGAGCACAATTATAACACATATCAAAGAGTTGTTTGATGCATCCGCTCACACTGAAAGATATGAGATATCTAAGACTCTGTTTCGATCCATGATGAAAGATGGTTCTTCAGTTAATGACCATATGCTGGAGATGATTCGCTACATTGAATTAGTTGATCTTGGTTTTATCATGGACCATGGCTTATATATTGATCTTGTATTGCAATCACTGCCAGAGTCTTTCTCTCAGTTCATTTTGAATTTTGATATGAACAAGTTGGATGCTACACTTCCTGAATTGCTTAATATTTTAAGACTTGATGAGAAAGATATAAAATCACAGAAAGGTTATGTGATGTTAATGAGTGGTTCCAAAAAATTTAAGAACCGCCCTAAGAAAGGTTCAAAGGGTAAGAACAAAAATGCCAACACTCACAAGCCCATTGGTGGTGTGACTAAGAAGAAAGACAAGGGCAAGTGTTTCTTCTGTGAAAAAGATGGGCACTGGAAGAGAAACTATGCAAAATACCTCGTCGAAAAGAAAAAGCAAGCAGTTGCTTCTACTTCAGGTATATTTATGATTGAGGTTAATCTTAATGATAGTAAATCTTCTAATTGGGTATTGGATAATGGTTGTGGTTCTCACATATGTAACAATATGCAGGGCCTCAAGAAGAGTAGAAGACTTCAAAGAGATGAAGTGGACCTACGAGTGGAAAATGGAGCAAGAGTTGCTGCTTTTACCGTAGGAACTTATTTTCTATCATTACCAAGTGGATTAGTTCTCGAAATTAGAAAATTATTTTTAAGTTCCAGTACTTAGTAAAAACATTATTTCCGTATCTTGTTTGAACAATGAAGGTTTTAATTTTATAATAAAGAACAATTGTTGTTCATTTTCATATGATGATATATCGTATGGTATTGGATTTTTAAGCAATGGATTGTATGTTCTGGAACTAAATAACATTATCCTCAATATAAATTAACAAGATAGTTTAAAAGAATCATACCTTTGGCATTGTAGACTTGGTCATATCAATGAAACACGACTTACAAAAATGCATAAAGAGGGTTACTTGAACCCCTTTGATTATGAATCATATGCAACTTGTGAATCTTGTTTAATTGGTAAAATGACCAAATTACCTTTTACTGGAAAAGGACTACATACAACCGAATTATTAGAGCTAGTACATACTGATGTATGTGGCCCTATTTCGATTCAAGCAAAGGGTGGTTACTCTTACTTCATAACCTTTATTGATGATTATTCACGTTTTGGTTACATATACTTAATGAAGTATAAGTCTGAATCATTTGAAAAATTCAAAGAATTCAGAAACCAAATAGAGAAATAAACTAGCAAAAGCATTAAGACACTCCGATATGATCGAGGTGGAGAATACTTGAGCTATGGGTTTCAAGACTATCTTAAGGAAAATGGCATCATTTCACAATGGACTCCTCCAGGGACACCTCAACACAATGGTATTTCCAAAAGGAGAAATCGAACCTTGTTAGACATGATACGATCAATGATGTCTAGCACAGATCTTCCAACATCGTTCTGGGGACTAGCATTAGAAACTGCTGCTTACCTTATAAATAATGTTCCATCTAAATTTGTTAGCAAAACACCATATGAGATATGGCATGGCAAACGAGCCAATCTCAACTTTGTAAAAGTTTGAGGTTGTGAAGCTTATGTGAAGCAATCGTCTGCTGACAAGCTGGAAGAAATGTTAATTAAATGTAAATTTGTGGGGTATCCAAAAGAAACAAGGGGATACAACTTCTACGATCCAAGTGAACAAAATGTGTTTGTTTCACAGAATGCTATTTTTCAAGAGAAAGAGTTTCTTCTAAGAAAAGATAGTGGGAGTAGACTGGAACTTGATAAAGTCCCAGAACCATCAAAGGACATTGAATTAGCTTCAACTCGCAAAAGATTGGCGGTGGAACAGCCACATGTTCAAGAACTCCGAAAGTCTAGTAGCATACAACATGAGCCAGGAAGACATAGATCTCTCATGGAATGAAAATATGATGTATTTATCATTGAGAACGATGATAAAAGATCTAGTTATACAGAGGCAATGTCTGACATTGACTCTGCTAAATGGCTTGAAGCTTTAGAATCTGAAATAGATTCGATGCATACTAACCAAGTTTGGAACTTGGTAGATGCACATGAAGGGATAACTCCCATTGGGTGTAAATGGGTCTTTAAAAGAAAGACAGATGCAGATGAAAAAGTTCAAACCTACAAGGCTAGGTTGGTGGCAAAAGGTTACAAACAAATTCAAGGAATTGATTATGATTAAACTTTTTCACCAGCTGCCATGTTAATGTCCATTAGGATTTTGCTTGCAATAGCGGCATACCATGATTATGAGATTTGGCAGATGGATGTCAAAATTGTATTCCTGAATGGAAACCTCGAAGAGGATGTGTATATGACATAACTCGAAGGCTTCATTTCTAAAGGAAACATAAACAATGTATGCAAGCTACAACGATCTATATATGGATTAAAACAAGCGTCTCAGAGTTGGAATCTTGATTTTGATGAGACAATCAAAGAGTTTGATTTTTATCAAAAATGAATATGAATCTTGTGTATACAAGAAGGTTAGTGGGAGCGCAGTCGTATTCCTAATATTATATGTGGATGACATATTAATAATAGGAATGACATTTCAATGCTCCAATCAGTCAAACTATGGTTATCCAAGAAATTTTCCATGAAGGATTTAGGAGAAGCAACCTATATTCTAGGAATTAAGATCTATAAAGATAGATCTAAAAGGTTGCTTGGCCTCTCACAATCCACGTACATAGACAAAATTCTTAAAATTTTTAAGATAAGAGATTCCAAAAGAGGCTACTTGCGCATGAGATATGAAATCTATCTCTCTATTGAGATGTGCCCTAAATCTTCTGAAGAGGTTGAGCGTATGAAACAAATCACATATGCTTCTGCTATATGATCAATCATGTACGCTATATTATGTACGAGACCTAATGTGTCTTACGCTCTAAGTGTTACGAGTAGATATCAGGGTAATCCTGGAGAATATCATTGGATAGCTGTCAAGACAATCTTTAAGTACGTAAGAATGACTAATGATGTGTTCTTGATTTATGGAGGAAGTTCTGAGCTAAAAGTGTTGGGCTATTGTGATGCTAGCTTTCAGTCTAATAAAGATGAAAGTAAATCACAATTAGGATACTTGTTTACTATGTTTGGAGGTGCAGTAAGCTGGAATAGTTCTAAACAAACTACTACAGCAGACTCAACAATGGAAGCTGAGTACATAGCCGCTTCAGAAGCAGCTAAAGAAGCAGTTTGGATAAAGAAGTTCATCACAGATTTAGGTGTTGTTCCTGACAGTAACAATGCTATTGTGATGTATTGTGACAAAACCGGAGCCATTGCACAAGCTAAAGAAGTAAGGTCTCATCAGAAATCCAAACATGTTCTTAGACGATATCATCCGATTAGAGAGATAATTCAAATAGGTGATGTGAAAATCGAGAAGATTCCTACTGAAGAGAACTTAGCAGATTCTATTACTAAAGCTCTAACCCAATAGAAGCATGATAGGCACGCTGAATTATTTGGTGTAAAATATCATAGTGATTATCTCTAGTGCAAGTGTGAGATTGTTGGTTATATGCCCTAGATCCAATAGGGATAAATATGTAATTTTATATTATTGCATTGATTAATAAAATTTGGAAAATTATTTATAAGTATTGTCCATAAGTAATTTTCACTACTTGTAAAATATAGTCCTTAGAATGATGATTAAAGGAAATAAAGTAAGTTTAATTTATGAGATCCAGTCATTCTTAAATGTTCCCAATCGTAGGATTATCAACGCAGGACATTGATAGATCCATTTTAGATCGACATATGTTATGTCTGCTTCTTTATCGAATGAAGGTAGCTGATCTCATAAGCTACTAGTGAAAGTGTTCACTTAGTCTAACATATGGATGCTTGTTGCAGAACAAGTACATCGAACTGACCCGCTTGAGAACCCATATGGAGTGTTATCCACATGTCTATGGGATTTCTCTTTGTAACGATAGTATGAATGATCCTTAAACTTGAGATCTTCATGGCATCTTATATGTGGATTGTATATGCTTTGACATTACACCTCTGTAGTCCATAGCGAGATTACGTATAGGGTAATGATTGGGCAACATGAAAAGCATACGAAGATAGTGAGTGATCAATAAAGGATTCGCCGCTCTGGATAACATAGAGTCGATATCCAAAGAGACGCGATTTGACATAAGTGATAATATAAGTCCTTGGCCATGGCGAGTTCTGAAAGGAATTTCAGAAACTCTATATACATATGATCAGCTTAAGTCAATGTTCTAATAGCCATGATTTAATAGAGTAGACCTTTTCCATACTCTAGAATCGTTGGCAGGATATGTATGAGGTGAAAGGATTGAATCATATGGTAATCGTATACGGAATAGGTTTCAGTAAAGTTAGGATTCTTTCTTAATTGAGGGTCATTGCTAGATGCCGCTCTTGATCTATGGAAATTAGTTTCTTAATTAAAGAGTTAATTGAAGATAAATTAATTAGATTAATTTATCGAGACTTATGAAGTCTATAACTATCTCCATTGCAAACATAACAAAGAACCTAATGGGTCACACACTTTAAAGTATTGAGAAATTAATGATAAATTATGTAGATTTAAGTTTTAGGACTTAAATGTTAAGTTCTTAAACTTTTGGGTAAATTCGTAATTTTAGAAATTATGGATAAAAAATGAAATTATGGAAATTTTAGGACCAATGTGCAAATCAGGAAATTAGGGGTTGTTTCGTAATTTCCAAAAGTCTAGGGGCCATTTTTTAATTTCCAAAAGTATAATCGCTGAAATGTAATTTAGCAAAGTGTTTATATTAAATTATAATTTCAGATTTATAGTATTCTAATTTGATTAGAATTGATAAATTTTATTTAATTAATTTAATTAATAGAATATGATAATGATTGTTTATTTGGGATGAATTAAAATTCCTATTTGATTAGAATTAAATCTTATCCTAATAATTCTAATTTGATTGGATTTAAAACAACTCAAATCAAAAGCCTATAAATTAACCCTTTTGCCATTAACTTTATACAAAACAAATTGAAGCAAAAATTTGAAAAGGAATTTACGTGAGAAGAAAGAAATTTAAAAGAAAATTTTTTATTTTTCTTTAAGAAAATTTCTTTTATTCCCAATATTTCCATAAACCCCAAAAACAAGTCAATTTTCTTAAGCTAGCACCAAAGAAAAGACACTTACATAATATTGGATTTGAGAAATCCAAAATCCTTAACTCTCTGCTTTGTGTGGATACCGTTGGAGGTCAAACGTATGGGTGGCTCTAAAGAATTTACGGGAACGAAACGATGATTACTTAAAGGTTTAAGGTACGTTTTATTTATGTTTCATAAATAAATATTATCATGAAGCATGAAAAATTAATAACGATCTTGGATTGGAAATTTATGTTTAAAATTGAAAAATTTTAATTTTCCGCCGCATATTACATGCTAAACTTCCAACAGTAGTATCAGGAGCCTAAATTAATTTGCATGCTTCTGATATGATTTTATGCATATTGTGAATATGTTTAAATTTATAGGGCATGATTAATTTGAGATTAATTGAAATTTGATTTAATTGAGAATTAAATCAGATTAATTAAATTAATTCTAATATATATATATATAGAAACCACGACACTGTTCTGAACAGTGCCGTGGGATATGTTGCTTCAGCAGCATAAGCTGCTGGACGTCATCATGACGTCATAGGATGAATATATGGTGGCAGACGTCAGCAAGTAGTGTGCTGACGTCAGCATCCTAAAAAAACAGAATATATATAATAATTAAAATATTAAAATTTAATTAAAGAATTTAATTTTATTTCAATTAATGTATCCTAATACAATTAAAATTTATTAAGAAATAAAATTCTAATTGGATTATGAATTTATCTCTAAAATAAATTTAAATTAAATAACCTAATAAGATTATGATACAAATTAAATTTGAATGATTTCTAACTAGATTAAAAATCTAGAATTCAAATTTAAATAGGATACATTTAATTTCAAATAAAGGAATTTGCTTCCTATTAGAATAATGATTCTAATTATGGAATTTTGATGAAGATTTAAATTATATTCTAATAAGATTAGGATAAAATATTTAAGTCCCATAAATAATTAAACATAATAAAATAATATCAAAAATTTATCCAATAAGATTGGATAATAAAATATTATGAATATTTTAAAGAAATTGTGATGAACTAAAATACATTAGATGTATAAATAAGAGACCTAATTTAAATAGACTTGGAATTTAGCTGCTTGTTTGATTGATGCATGTCAAGCTGGTTTTGTCACAATGGCGATAAGAGCCTAAGAAGTTTGGGTTTTAAGTGGGATCGCTGTGACCCCTCCACTATTCTGGGAACCTAACTGATGCATTCTTTCATTCAAAATGCTTTATTCTAAAGTTTAAAATAAATAAATTAAAATCCCTCCGAATAATTTAAGTCTATTACATTGCCTTCCATTATTATAATCAAAACCATAACTCTTTGTTATTCTTGATTACTTGGCCCTCGTCAAGATCAAGTTTAACATCGAATATGTTTAGATTATAAATAATGGTTTGACTTAACCAAAATATTTGATGAGTTGGCCTCGTCATGATCATTTATTTTGGAGGCAAATGTTAAGTTTCATATAAGATATGATGACAAGAGTTGTCATGACATGAGTTGTCAACTTAACGATCTATGAGTTATATGAGATGTAATTGGTAACAAGTACCTACCTAATTGAACTTAAATAAAGTGATAAACCCTTGTTGTCATTTTATTTTAAGTAAAATGGGATCATAGCCCACGATAATTTTGTCACTAAGAGGGTTGACAAAATTCAAATAAAATAGTGGGAGTAACCATTAGATTAAAAGTCCAAATGTCTTATAGTTTATATCAATGCAATAAATCTAATCAAAATTCTCTATTCTTTATATAGGTTTCCAAACAAAACATGAGTAACAATATCTCCCTCTGAAGCATACTTGATGCAAATATATTGACTGGACCTAACTTCGCGGATTGGTACCATAACCTAAGAATTGTTCTTAGGCAAGAAAAGACGGTTTATGTCCTAGAACATAGTATTCCACAAGAACCCGCCGAAGATGCAACACAAGAGATATATAATGCTTGGTTGAAGCATTATGATGATAATGAGCAGGCAATATGTGTGATGTTGGGCTCAATGTCATCAGAATTACAAAAGCAACATGAGTATATGGATGCGAGCACAATTATAACACATATCAAAGAGTTGTTTGATGCATCCGCTCACACTGAAAGATATGAGATATCTAAGACTCTGTTTCGATCCATGATGAAAGATGGTTCTTCAGTTAATGACCATATGCTGGAGATGATTCGCTACATTGAATTAGTTGATCTTGGTTTTATCATGGACCATGGCTTATATATTGATCTTGTATTGCAATCACTGCCAGAGTCTTTCTCTCAGTTCATTTTGAATTTTGATATGAACAAGTTGGATGCTACACTTCCTAAATTGCTTAATATTTTAAGACTTGATGAGAAAGATATAAAATCACAGAAAGGTTATGTGATGCTAATGAGTGGTTCCAAAAAGTTTAAGAACCGCCCTAAGAAAGGTTCAAAGGGTAAGACCCAAATGCCAACACTCACAAGCCTATTGGTGGTGTGACTAAGAAGAAAGACAAGGGCAAGTGTTTCTTCTGTGAAAAAGATGGGCACTGGAAGAGAAACTATGCAAAATACCTCGTGGAAAAGAAAAAGCAAGCAGTTGCTTCTACTTCAGGTATATTTATGAGTGAGGTTAATCTTAATGATAGTAAATCTTCTAATTGGGTATTGGATAATGGTTGTGGTTCTCACATATGTAACAATATGCAGGGCCTCAAGAAGAGTAGAAGACTTCAAAGAGATGAAGTGGACCTACGAGTGGAAAATGGAGCAAGAGTTGCTGCTTTTGCCGTAGGAACTTATTTTCTATCATTACCAAGTGGATTAGTTCTCGAAATTAGAAAATTATTTTTAAGTTCCAGTACTTAGTAAAAACATTATTTCCGTATCTTGTTTGAACAATGAAGGTTTTAATTTTATAATAAAGAACAATTGTTGTTCATTTTCATATGATGATATATCGTATGGTATTGGATTTTTAAGCAATGGATTGTATGTTCTGGAACTAAATAACATTATCCTCAATATAAATTAACAAGATAGTTTAAAAGAATCATACCTTTGGCATTGTAGACTTGGTCATATCAATGAAACACGACTTACAAAAATGCATAAAGAGGGTTACTTGAACCCCTTTGATTATGAATCATATGCAACTTGTGAATCTTGTTTAATTGGTAAAATGACCAAATTACCTTTTACTGGAAAAGGACTACATACAACCGAATTATTAGAGCTAGTACATACTGATGTATGTGGCCCTATTTCGATTCAAGCAAAGGGTGGTTACTCTTACTTCATAACCTTTATTGATGATTATTCACGTTTTGGTTACATATACTTAATGAAGTATAAGTCTGAATCATTTGAAAAATTCAAAGAATTCAGAAACCAAATAGAGAAATAAACTAGCAAAAGCATTAAGACACTCCGATATGATCGAGGTGGAGAATACTTGAGCTATGGGTTTCAAGACTATCTTAAGGAAAATGGCATCATTTCACAATGGACTCCTCCAGGGACACCTCAACACAATGGTATTTCCAAAAGGAGAAATCGAACCTTGTTAGACATGATACGATCAATGATGTCTAGCACAGATCTTCCAACATCGTTCTGGGGACTAGCATTAGAAACTGCTGCTTACCTTATAAATAATGTTCCATCTAAATTTGTTAGCAAAACACCATATGAGATATGGCATGGCAAACGAGCCAATCTCAACTTTGTAAAAGTTTGAGGTTGTGAAGCTTATGTGAAGCAATCGTCTGCTGACAAGCTGGAAGCAATGTTAATTAAATGTAAATTTGTGGGGTATCCAAAAGAAATAAGGGGATACAACTTCTACGATCCAAGTGAACAAAATGTGTTTGTTTCACAGAATGCTATTTTTCAAGAGAAATAGTTTCTTCTAAGAAAAGATAGTGGGAGTAGACTGGAACTTGATAAAGTCCCAGAACCATCAAAGGACATTGAATTAGCTTCAACTCGCAAAAGATTGGCGGTGGAACAGCCACATGTTCAAGAACTCCGAAAGTCTAGTAGCATACAACATGAGCCAGGAAGACATAGATCTCTCATGGAATGAAAATATGATGTATTTATCATTGAGAACGATGATAAAAGATCTAGTTATACAGAGGCAATGTCTGACATTGACTCTGCTAAATGGCTTGAAGCTTTAGAATCTGAAATAGATTCGATGCATACTAACCAAGTTTGGAACTTGGTAGATGCACATGAAGGGATAACTCCCATTGGGTGTAAATGGGTCTTTAAAAGAAAGACAGATGCAGATGAAAAAGTTCAAACCTATAAGGCTAGGTTGGTGGCAAAAGGTTACAAACAAATTCAAGGAATTGATTATGATGAAACTTTTTCACCAGCTGCCATGTTAATGTCCATTAGGATTTTGCTTGCAATAGCGGCATACCATGATTATGAGATTTGGCAGATGGATGTCAAAATTGTATTCCTGAATGGAAACCTCGAAGAGGATGTGTATATGACATAACTCGAAGGCTTCATTTCTAAAGGAAACATAAACAATGTATGCAAGCTACAACGATCTATGTATGGATTAAAACAAGCGTCTCAGAGTTGGAATCTTGATTTTGATGAGACAATCAAAGAGTTTGATTTTTATCAAAAATGAAGATGAATCTTGTGTATACAAGAAGGTTAGTGGGAGCGCAGTCGTATTCCTAATATTATATGTGGATGACATATTAATAATAGGAATGACATTTCAATGCTCCAATCAGTCAAACTATGGTTATCCAAGAAATTTTCCATGAAGGATTTAGGAGAAGCAACCTATATTCTAGGAATTAAGATCTATAAAGATAGATCTAAAAGGTTGCTTGGCCTCTCACAATCCACGTACATAGACAAAATTCTTAAAATTTTTAAGATAGGAGATTCCAAAAGAGGCTACTTGCGCATGAGATATGAAATCTATCTCTCTATTGAGATGTGCCCTAAATCTTCTGAAGAGGTTGAACGTATGAAACAAATCACATATGCTTCTGCTATATGATCAATCATGTACGCTATATTCTGTACGAGACCTAATGTGTCTTACGCTCTAAGTGTTACGAGTAGATATCAGGGTAATCCTGGAGAATATCATTGGATAGCTGTCAAGACAATCTTTAAGTACGTAAGAATGACTAATGATGTGTTCTTGATTTATGGAGGAAGTTCTGAGCTAAAAGTGTTGGGCTATTGTGATGCTAGCTTTCAGTCTAATAAAGATGAAAGTAAATCACAATTAGGATACCTGTTTACTATGTTTGGAGGTGCAGTAAGCTGGAATAGTTCTAAACAAACTACTACAGCAGACTCAACAATGGAAGCTGAGTACATAGCCGCTTCAGAAGCAGCTAAAGAAGCAGTTTGGATAAAGAAGTTCATCACAGATTTAGGTGTTGTTCCTGACAGTAACAATGCTATTGTGATGTATTGTGACAAAACCGGAGCCATTGCACAAGCTAAAGAAGTAAGGTCTCATCAGAAATCCAAACACGTTCTTAGACGATATCATCCGATTAGAGAGATAATTCAAATAGGTGATGTGAAAATCGAGAAGATTCCTACTGAAGAGAACTTAGCAGATTCTATTACTAAAGCTCTAACCCAATAGAAGCATGATAGGCACGCTGAATTTTTGGTGTAAAATATCATAGTGATTATCTCTAGTGCAAGTGTGAGATTGTTGGTTATATGCCCTAGATCCAATAGGGATAAATATGTAATTTTATATTATTGCATTGATTAATAAAATTTGGCAAATTATTTATAAGTATTGTCCATAAGTAATTTTCACTACTTGTAAAATATAGTCCTTAGAATGATGATTAAAGGAAATAAAGTAAGTTTAATTTATGAGATCCAGTCATTCTTAAATGTTCCCAATCGTAGGATTATCAACGCAGGACATTGATAGATCCATTTTAGATCGACATATGTTATGTCTGCTTCTTTATCGAATGAAGATAGCTGATCTCATAAGCTACTAGTGAAAGTGTTCACTTAGTCTAACATATGGATGTTTGTTGCAGAACAAGTACATCGAACAGACCCGCTTGAGAACCCATATGGAGTGTTATCCACATGTCTATGGGATTTCTCTTTGTAACGATAGTATGAATGATCCTTAAACTTGAGATCTTCATGGCATCTTGTATGTGGATTGTATATGCTTTGACATTACACCTCCGTAGTCAATAGCGAGATTACGTATAGGGTAATGATTGGGCAACATGAAAAGCATACGAAGATAGTGAGTGATCAATAAAGGATTCGCCGCTCTGGATAACATAGAGTCGATATCCAAAGAGACGCGATTTGACATAAGTGATAATATAAGTCATTGGCCATGGCGAGTTCTGAAAGGAATTTCAGAAACTCTATATACATATGATCAGCTTAAGTCAATGTTCTAATAGCCATGATTTAATAGAGTAGACCTTTTCCATACTCTAGAATCGTTGGCAGGATATGTATGAGGTGAAAGGATTAAATCATATGGTAATCGTATACGGAATAGGTTTCAGTAAAGTTAGTATTCTTTCTTAATTGAGGGTCATTGCTAGATGCCGCTCTTGATCTATGGAAATTAGTTTCTTAATTAAAGAGTTAATTGAAGATAAATTAATTAGATTAATTTATCGAGACTTATGAAGTCTATAACTATCTCCATTGCAAACATAACAAAGAACCTAATGGGTCACACACTTTAAAGTATTGAGAAGTTAATGATAAATTATGTAGATTTAAGTTTTAGGACTTAAATGTTAAGTTCTTAAACTTTTGGGTAAATTTTCTAATTTTAGAAATTATGGATAAAAAATGGAATTATGGAAATTTTAGGACCAATGTGCAAATCAGGAAATTAGGGGTTGTTTCGTAATTTCCAAAAGTCTAGGGGTCATTTTTTAATTTCCAAAAGTATAATGGCTGAAATGTAATTTAGCAAAGTGTTTATATTAAATTATAATTTCAGATTTATAGTATTCTAATTTGATTAGAATTGATAAATTTTATTTAATTAATTTAATTAATTGAATATGATAATGATTGTTTATTTGGGATGAATTAAAATTCCTATTTGATTAGAATTAAATCTTATCCTAATAATTCTAATTTGATTGGATTTAAAACAACTCAAATCAAAAACCTATAAATTAACCCTTTTGCCATTAACTTTATACAAAACAAATTGAAGCAAAAATTTGAAAAGGAATTTACGTGAGAAGAAAGAAATTTAAAAGAAAATTTTTTATTTTTCTTTAAGAAAATTTCTTTTATTCCCAATATTCCATAAACCCCAAAAACAAGTCAATTTTCTTAAGCTAGCACCAAAGAAAAGACACTTACATAATATTGGATTTGAGAAATCCAAAATCCTTAACTCTCTGCTTTGTGTGGATACCGTTGGAGGTCAAACGTATGGGTGGCTCTAAAGAATTTACGGGAACGAAACGAGGATTACTTAAAGGTTTAAGGTACGTTTTATTTATGTTTCATAAATAAATATTATCATGAAGCATGAAAAATTAATAACGATCTTGGATTGGAAATTTATGTTTAAAATTGAAAAATTTTAATTTTCCGCCGCATATTACATGCTAAACTTCCAACAGTGGTATCAGGAGCCTAAATTAATTTGCATGCTTCTGATATGATTTTATGCATATTGTGATTATGTTTAAATTTATAGGGCATGATTAATTTGAGATTAATTGAAATTTGATTTAATTGAGAATTAAATCAGATTAATTAAATTAATTCTAATATATATATATATAGAAACCACGACACTATTCTGAACAGTGCCGTGGGATATGTTGCTTCAGCAGCATAAGCTGCTGGACGTCATCATGACGTCATAGGATGAATATATGGTGGCAGACGTCAGCAAGTAGTGTGCTGACGTCAGCACCCTAAAAAACAGAATATATATAATAATTAAAATATTAAAATTTAATTAAAGAATTTAATTTTATTTCAATTAATGTATCCTAATACAATTAAAATTTTTTAAGAAATAAAATTCTAATTGGATTATGAATTTATCTCTAAAATAAATTTAAATTAAGTAACCTAATAAGATTATGATACAAATTAAATTTGAATGATTTCTAACTAGATTAAAAATCTAGAATTCAAATTTAAATATGATACATTTAATCTCAAATAAAGGAATTTGCTTCCTATTAGAATAATGATTCTAATTATGGAATTTTGATGAAGATTTAAATTATATTCTAATAAGATTAGGATAAAATATTTAAGTCCCATAAATAATTAAACATAATAAAATAATATCAAAAATTTATCCAATAAGATTGGATAATAAAATATTATGAATATTTTAAAGAAATTGTGAGGAACTAAAATACATTAGATGTATAAATAAGAGACCTAATTTAAATAGACTTGGAATTTAGCTGCTTGTTTGATTGATGCATGTCAAGCTGGTTTTGTCACAATGGCGATAAGAGCCTAAGAAGTTTGGGTTTTAAGTGGGATCGCTGTGACCCCTCCACTATTCTGGGAACCTAACTGATGCATTCTTTCATTCAAAATGCTTTATTCTAAAGTTTAAAATAAATTAAAACTAAAATCCCTCCGAATAATTTAAGTCTATAACATTGCCTTCCATTATTATAATCAAAGCCAGAACTCTTTGTTATTCTTGATTACTTGGCCCTCGTCAAGATCAAGTTTAACATCGAATATGTTGAGATTATAAATAATGGTTTGACTTAACCAAAACATTTGATGAGTTGGCCCTCGTCAAGATCATTTATTTTGGAGGCAAATGTTAAGTTTCATATAAGATATGATGACAAGAGTTGTCAGGACATGAGTTGTCAACTTAACGATCTATGAGTTACATGAGATGTAATTTGTAACAAGTACCTACCTAATTGAACTTAAATAAAGTGATTAACCCTCGTTGTCATTTTATTTTAAGTAAAATGGGATCATAGCCCACGATAATTTTGTCACTAAGAGGGTTGACAAAATTCAAATAAAATAGTGGGAGTGACCATTAGATTAAAAGTCCAAATATCTTATGGTTTATATCAATGCAATAAATCTAATCAAAATTATCTATTCTTCATATAGGTTTCCAAACAAATCATTAGTAATAATAACTCCCACCGAAGTATACTTGATGCAAATAAGTTGACTGGACCTAACTTCGAGGATTGGTACTTGTGGACACTGGATTTCGACCGAGGTCCACAATCGAGAATTCAAATAAAAGGCACCAGCGAACCTGTAAAATAAGCGTAGAGAGAGCGAAGAGGTTACTACCCACCGGTGTGGTGGGAGCCGTAGGCACTCCGACGCTCAAGTCAGTAGTGTGAATAAGTCGAAAGTAGGGAGAACAAGGTCTGAAGTTACCTCAGTCTCCGTTTGTTTGCCGTGAGGGCTATGGATGTAATGATTTCTTTAATGGTATACAGTGGAATTGTCTTCTGATGGATGCCTCTTTATGCCTTGGCTCCTCTCCTTTATAGGTCCTTCTGTCGTGGGGTCATTTAAACCTCTTCTACCCGTTGGATGCGTTAATGGAGGGTTTATGACCGTAACTATTGATTAATTGAGTTCATTATTGTAGGCGTTTTCCCAATCCAATTACTCATGAATCTGTTGGCCTTCCTGAGCTGTTAAATCTGTGACTATGGGCCCCGGGTTGGTCTGGTCTCTCGGCCCAAAGCTGGTTTCTTAAATTAGATCTGATGGTGGGCCATGGGGCTTTGGTTTCGTGATTGGCCTAAAAGTGGAATGACGGTTATGCCCTTGGGCCCAAATTTGGCCCGTACAGTACTACAACCTAAGAATTGTTCATAGGCAAGAAAAGAAGGTTTATGTCCTAGAACATAGTGTTCAATAAGAACCTGCCGAAGATGCAACACAAGAGGAATATAATGCTTGGTTGAAGCATTATGATGATAATGAGCATACAATATGTGTGATGCTGGGCTCAATGTCATCAGAATTACAAAAGCAACATGAGTCTATGGATGCGAGCACAATTATAACACATCTCAAAGAGTTGTTTGATGCATCCGCTCACACTGAAAGATATGAGATATCTAAGACTCTGTTTTGATCCATGATGAAAGATGGTTCTTCAATTAATGACCATATGCTGAAGATGATTAGCTACATCGAATTAGATTATCTTGGTTTTATCATGGACCATGGCTTATATATTGATCTTGTATTGTAATCACTGCCAGAGTCTTTCTCTCAGTTCATTTTGAATTTTCATATGAACAAGTTGGATGCTACACTTCCTGAATTGATTAATATGTTAAGACTTGCTGAGAAAGATATAAAATCACAGAAAGGTTTTGTGATGCTAATGAGTGGTTCCAAAAAGTTTAAGAAACGCCCTAAGAAAAGTTCAAAGGATAAGACCCAAAAGGCCAACACTCAGAAGCCCACTGGTGGTGTGCCTAAGAAGAAAGACAAGGGCAAGTGTTTCTTTTGTGAAAAAGATGGGCAATTAAGAGAAACTATGCAAAATACCTCGAGGAAAAGAAAAGGCAAGCAGTTGCTTCTACTTCAGGTATATTTATGATTGATATTAATCTTAATAATAGTAAATCTTCTAATTGGTTATTGGATAATGGTTGTGGTTCTCATATATGTAATAATATGCAGGGCCTCAAGAAAATTAGAAGACTTCAAAGAGTTGAAGTGGACCTACGAGTGGGAAATGGAGCAAGAGTTGCTGCTTTAACCGTATGAACTTATTTTATATCATTACCAAGTGGATTAGTTCTAAAATTAGAAAATTATTTTTATGTTATAGTACTTAGTATAAACATTATTTCCGTATCTTGTTTTGACAAGGAAGGTTTTAATTTTATAATAAAGAACAATTGTTGTTCATTTTCATATGATGATACTTTGTATGGTATTGGATTTTTAAGCAATGGATTGTATGTTCTGGAACTAAATAACATTATCCTCAATATAAATTAACAAGATAGTTTAAAAGAATCATACCTTTGGCATTGTAGACTTGGTCATATCAATGAAACGCGACTTACAAAAATGCATAAAGAGGGTTACTTGAACCCATTTGATTATGAATCATATGCAACTTGTGAATCTTGTTTAATTGGTAAAATGACCAAATTGCCTTTTACTGGAAAAGGACTACATGCAACCAAAATATTAGAGCTAGTACATACCGATGTATGTGGCCCTATGTCGATTCAAACAAAGGGTGGTTACTCATACTTCATAACCTTTATTGATGATTATTCACGTTTTGGTTACATATACTTAATGAAGTATAAGTCTGAATCATTTGAAAAATTCAAAGAATTCAGAAACCAAATAGAGAAATAAACTAGCAAAAGCATTAAGACAATGCGATATGATCGAGGTGGAGAATACTTGAGCTATGGGTTTCAAGACTATCTTAAGGAAAATGGCATCATTTCACAATAGACTCCTCCAGGGACACCTCAACACAATGGTATTTCCAAAAGGAGAAATCGAACCTTGTTAGACATGATACGATCAATGATGTCTAGCACAGATCTTCCAACATCATTCTGGGGACTAGCATTAGAAACTGCTGCTTACCTTATAAATAATGTTCCATCTAAATTTGTTAGCAAAACACCATATGAGATATGGCATGGCAAACGAGCCAATCTCAACTTTGTAAAAGTTTGAGGTTGTGAAGCTTATGTGAAACAATCGTCTGCTGACAAGCTGGAAGCAAGGTTAATTAAATGTAAATTTGTGGGGTATCCAAAAGAAACAAGGGGATACAACTTCTACGATCCAAGTGAACAAAATGTGTTTGTTTCACGGAATGTTATTTTTCAAGAGAAAGAGTTTCTTCTAAGAAAAGATAGTGGGAGTAGACTGGAACTTGATAAAGTCCCAGAACCATCAAAGGACATTGAATTAGCTTCAACTCGCAAAAGATTGGCGGTGGAACATCCACATGTTCAAGAACTCCGAAAGTCTAGTAGCATACAACATGAGCCAGGAAGACATAGATCTCTCATGGAAGGAAAATATGATGTATTTATCGTTGAGAACGATGATAAAAGATCTAGTTATACATAAGCAATGTCTGACATTGACTCTGCTAAATGGCTTGAAGCTTTAGAATCTGAAATAGATTCGATGCATACTAACCAAGTTTGGAACTTGGTAGATGCACCTGAAGGGATAACTCTCATTGGGTGTAAATGGGTCTTTAAAAGAAAGACAGATGCAGATGGCAAAGTTCAAACCTACAAGGCTAAGTTGGTGGCAAAAGGTTACAAACAAATTCAAGGAATTGATTATGATGAAACTTTTTCGCCAATTGCCATGTTAAAGTCTATTAGGATTTTGCTTGCAATATCAGCATACCATGATTATGAGAGATGGATGTCAAAACTGCATTCCTGAATAGAAACCTCATAGAGGATGTGTATATGACACAACCCGAAGGCTTCATCTCTAAAGGAAACATAAACAATGTATGCAAGCTACAACGATCTATTTATGGATTAAAGTAAGCATCTCAGAGTTGGAATCTTCGTTTTGATGAGACAATCAAAGAGTTTTATTTTATCAAAAATGAAGATGAACCTTGTGTATACAAGAAGGTTAGTGGGAGCGTAGTCGTATTCCTAATTTTATATGTGGATGACTTATTAATAATATCAAATGACATTCCAATGCTCCAATCAATCAAACTATGGTTATCCAAGAAATTCTCCATGAAGGATTTAGAAGAAGCAACCTATATTCTAGGAATTAAGATCTATAGAGATAGATCTAAAATGTTGCTTGGCCTCTCACAATCCACGTACATAGACAAAATTCTTAAAAGGTTTAAAATGGAAGATTCCAAAAGAGGCTACTTGCCCATGAGACATGAAATCTATCTCTCTAAGGAGATGTGCCCTAAATATTTTGAAGAGGTTGAGTGCATGAAACAAATCCCATATGCTTCTGCTATAGGATCAATCTTGTACGCTATGTTATGTACGAGACCTGATGTGTCTTACGTTCTAAGTGTTATGAGCAGAGATCAGGCTAATCCTGGAGAAGATCATTGGATAGCTGTCAAGACAATCCTTAAGTACTTAAGAAACACTAATGATGTGTTCTTGATTTATGGAGGAGGTTCCGAGCTTAAAGTGTAGAGCTATTGTGATGCTATCTTTCAGTCTGATAAAGATGAAAGAAAATCATAATAAGGATACTTGTTTACTATGTTTGGAGGTGCAGTAAGCTGGAAGAGTTCTAAACAAACTACTACAACAGACTCAACAACGAAAGCTGAGTACATAGCCGTTTCAGAAGCAGCTAAAGAAGCAGTTTGGATAAAGAAGTTCATCACAGATTTAGGTGTTGTTCCTGACAGTAACAATGCGATTGTGATGTATTATGACAACACCGGAGCCATTGCACAAGCTAAAGAACCAAGGTCTCATCCGAAATCCAAAAACGTTCTTAGACGATATCACCTGATTAGAGTGATAATTCAAAGAGGTGATGTGAAAATCTAGAAGAATCCTATTGAAGCGAACTTAGCAGATTCTATTACTAAAGCATTAACCCAACAGAAGCATGCTAGGCACGCTGAATTATTTGGTGTAAAATATCATAGAGATTGGCTCTAGTGCAAGTGGGAGATTGTTGGTTATATGCCCTAGACCAATAGGGATAAATATGTAATTTTATATTATTGCATTGATTAATAAAATTTGGCAATTTATTTATAAGTATTGTCCATAAGTAATTTTGACTACTTGTAAAATAAAGTCCTTAGAATGATGATTAAAGGAATTAAAGTAAGTTTAATTTATGAGATCCAGTCATTCTTAAATGTTCCCGATCGTAGGACTATCAACGCAGGACATTGATAGATCCAGTTTAGATCGACATATGTTATGTCTGCTTCTTTATCGAAGGAAGGTAGCTGATCTCATAAGCTACTAGTGAAAGTGTTCACTTAGTCTAACATATGGATGCTTGTTGCAGAACAAGTACATCGAACTGACCCGCTTGAGAACCCATATGGAGTGTTATCCACATGTCTATGGGATTTCTCTTTGTAACGATAGTATGAATGATCCTTAGACTTGAGATCTTCATGGCATCTTGTATGTGGATTATATATGCTTTGACATTACACCTCCGTAGTCCATAGTGAGATTACGTATAGGGTAATGATTGGGCAACATGAAAAGCATACGAAGATAGTGAGTGATCAATAAAGGATTCCCCGCTCTGGATAACATAGATTCGATATCCCAAGAGACGTGATTTGACATAAGTGATAATATAAGTCCATGGCCATGGCGAGTTCTGAAAGGAGTTTCAGAAACTCTATATACATATTATCAGCTTAAGTCAATGTTCTAATAGCCATGATTTAATAGAGTAGATATTTTCCATACTCTAGAATCGTTGGCAGGATATGTATGAGGCGAAAGAATTGAATCATACAGTAATCGTATACGGAATAGGTTTCAGTAAAGTTAATATTTTTTCTTAATTGGGGGTCATTGATAGATTCCGCTCTTGATCTATGGAAATTAGTTTCTTAATTAAAGAGTTAATTGAAGATAAATTAATTAGATTAATTTATCGGGACTTATGAAGTCTATAATTATCTCCATTGCCAACATAAGAAAGAACCTAATGGGTCACACACTTTAAAGTATTGAAGAGTTAATGATAAATTATATAGATTTAAATTTTAGGACTTAAATGTTAAGTTCTTAAACTTTGGGGTAAATTCGTAATTTTAGAAATTATGGATATAAAAAATGGAATTCTGGAAATTTTAGGACCAAGGTGCAAATATGGAAATTAGGGGCTGTTTCATAATTTCTAAAAGTGCATGGGTCATTTTTAAATTTCCAAAAGCATAAGGGCTGAAATGTAATTTAGCAAAGTGTTTGTATTAAATTATAATTTCAGATTTATTGTATTCTAATTTGATTAGAATTGATAAATTTTATTTAGGATGGATTAAAATTCCTATTTGATTAGGATTAAATATTATCATATTAATTCTAATTTGATTGGAATTAAAACAACTCAAATCAAAAGCCTATAAATTAACTCTTTTGCCATCAACTTTATACACAACAAATTGAAACAAATTGAAGCAAAAATTTGAAAAGGAATTTACGTGAGAAGAAAGAAATTTAAAAGGAAAATTTTGATTTTTCTTTAAGAAAAATTTCTTTTATTCCCAATATTTCATAAACCCCAAAAATAAGTCTCTTTTCTTAAGGTAGCACCAAAGAAAAGACACTTACATAATATTGGATTTGAGAAATCCAAAATCATTAACTCTCTGCTTTGTGTGGATACCGTTTGAGGCAAAACGTGTGGGTGGCTCTGAATAATTTACGGGAACGGAACGAGGATTACTTAAAGATTTAAGGTACGTTTTATTTATGTTTCATAAATAAATATTATCATGAAGCATGAAAAATTAATAACGATCTTGGATTGGAAATTTAAGTTTAAATTTGAAAAATTTTAATTTTCCGCCGCATATTGCATGCTAAATTTCCAACCCCAATAGCATTGAGTGGGAAGGCAAACGTGGAAGAGTAGAGAACAGTGAGGCACCAAAAGTACCAAATTTCTTCTGGAATAATTCATCTATTAATAAATAATCTTGTGACAAAAAGGATGTCCAAGAAGTGTTTGTTATAGCTATAAGGGTCATGTCGCTTCTGTTGGATTTGAGACAGAAAATGAAACAGACGGTTTTTGGCAGTCTGGTTTTGCTGAAGATTTTGAAATGTTTGGTATGGTGGGAAAAATAATTTGTTGGAAGCAAATCGAATTAAGTTATCAGTTGGCGGATTTGAGAAATAAGCCACAAGTATCAGTGGGATGAGTGATCAAATGTATTTGATGAGGTTGGATAGAAGATCTGGAACTAGGTTCTTATCTTTTTTATTTATTTATTTATTTATTTTTATATGTTTCACTGAGAATTCATACTTTGAGATGAAGTAATTACTTTGTCAGCAGTGACTTATTTTTAAAGTCTAAGATTCTTGGAAAAGACAAGTTTTCAAGTCTAACAAAGAAATGATAGTATATGATAGACCTGGCTAAGGTTCCGGTTCGGAACCGGAACCGAATCGGTTGGAACCGGACGGTTCTGGTTCCAACCGGTTCCAGAACCGAACCAGTTGGAACAGTTGGAACCGTTCGGTTCCAACCGGAACCGGTTTAAATTTATATAATATATATATTTTTTTTTATTTTTTAGATAAGAATTTTATTTGTAATTTAATGTAATTATGTAATGTAATAAATTAAAATTCATAATTTTAAATTATATTGATTTATCAATCTCAATTTTTTATTTTCAATAAAGCAAAAAAAAAAAAAAACGGTTGGAACCGGAACC
This sequence comes from Zanthoxylum bungeanum, assembly GCA_019454045.1. Lineage (NCBI taxonomy): Eukaryota > Viridiplantae > Streptophyta > Magnoliopsida > Sapindales > Rutaceae > Zanthoxylum > Zanthoxylum bungeanum. The sequence continues at coordinate 91,326 of SKCR01033755.1, forward strand.
GGAACCGGAACCGAACGGTTCGGTTCCGGTTCTGGTTCCACCTGGTTCCACTTTTGTGTGGAACCAGAACCGGACGGTTCGGTTCCGGTTCGGAACAGAACCGAACCGCCGGCCGGGTCTAATATATGAGGTGGAACACAAAATCTAACCCCCACTATATAAACAGCTCATGTCCTGTTCACTCTCTTCCTCATCCATATTTCTCACGACTTCTCTAGAGAAGCACACGATTTTAGCCTCTTTCCTCTTCTCATGCCAATAAGAGAGGGAAATGGTTTCTCAAGCTCATCTTCATGCAAGGTAAGCTCCCATAACTCATTCTTCCTCTTAATTTTGAATTCATTCATGCATTTTCGTACTCTCATTTTCGTAATCTATGTGAACCTTAAACCTAAGATGATGCTTTTGGCAAGAGTAGGCATGATAAAGCACTTAAGCATGCAATTGGAGGCATTATAACATGGATTATGTAGTACAAATATTACGAATATTTATTGGTAATTGGGAAAATCCGAATTAGCCTCTGACTACTGAATCAGACCCTATTGAGCAAACTCTGACCCTGATGAGCAGACCCACTGAGCAGACTCTGAAGCAGACCCAACGGAGTGATTCAGGCCCACGAGTGAATCAGGCCCTGATGCAGACCTTGGAGATGCGCCTGACGACAGACCCTGATGCGTCTGACGACAGACCCTGATGCGTCTGATGGAAGACCCTGGAGATGCGTCTGACGGCAGACCCTGAAGGCAGACCCAAGATTTGTGCGTCTGCCTCTGAAAGCTTTGTGCCTCTGTTCTGCTGAAGTCAAGAGCGAGCCTCTGAAGTCGAAAACGAGCCTCTGACGTGACGAAAGCGAGCCTCTGACGTTGATGATGTCGTATGCCTCTGACCGAAGAACCGAGCCACTGCTTCTTTCTTCCGAGGCTTGTTGATATCAACAATCTCCTTAAAATAAATTTGTCCCCTACCGAAGGTGCAGTAGAACGTGAGACGTTTGTTTCCCAGGATGAAACGGAAAACGAACGAGTATGGGCACCACCAAAACCCGTTCCCAACGAACCACTAAAGTGTTTGAACTCTTCCCAAACAAAAACAAAGAAAACCGAGGACTATTGTGTGTTATGTGTGTATCGTATATGTCATTCAAAAAACGAAAACACTGTATGCCTTTTATAGAAGGAAAATAAATATGCATGCCAATTAAATCTCACAAATGTGAGGCCTTTCACTTGAAATAACCACCAACTTAATTTAATAAAATTAAATTAACTGTTATGGAACTTCAAAAGGCTTGGAAAAAATAAAGAGACTTGCAAAAATTGGCTAGGCCGGGCCCGCACAATTTGGTTCGGCATTCGTGTACGCAGGACGCGCGGGTGCACACGAGTCAAGCCTGATCGGATTTTGATTTGCACCCTCCCTGCGCGCGCACGTAGAGAGAGCCTTTATTCTTATAACTCTTACCCATCTACATATGAGCAATCATATATAAACACAACTTCTCTCAATTAGCTTTCTCATGTGGGACAAGCACATTTCTCTTTATTTTCCAACACCAATGGGTGAACTTTGAGCAACAATTTCTCATTCACCCAAGCACCATTTTAAGCATATGAATATACCATTTTGAACGACTCATGGAGGAGTATCCGAATCATTCAATAAAAACCACTAACACGAAGTGGACCATGCTTAAAATTGTGCCTCAAAATGCTTACTCATAAGCATTTTCCAACAATCCCCCACATGAATGAAATTGGCGAAAAAACGTCAAATAAAAATATTTTATAAAATATTTTATTTTGACCTAGAAGAGTTCAACGGTTCAACACCTGCATAGGATAGGTAGGCCTCAGCCTTTGAACCTTCCCTTGCGAAAATATATCTCATTTACTGGCTGACAGTGGACGCGATGTCATTGAACTGTACTGCCGTTCATGTAAATGGAAAACATATATCACACAGATGTTTTACCTAACACATCTGAGTTCTCATTATTATGTTCATTTTGGCCATGAACATCAACCTGGTTCTGCGAGAGTTTCTAATAATTGAGCCCCGTACAATTCCCTTTGAAGCGGCCCCACTTCTCTCTCACATAAGTGATTTCTTATTTAAGAGTATCTCGTAATACTCCGCTCGGATTCCCGACGCATAAAAATCATTAAAAGCCTTTGCTTAACCTCTATCCATACGAGCATCACTGTTTCATTTCACCATAGGAATGGACTAGAGGGTAACCCCCACAGTGAACCAATTATGTCTTTTACGAGTGGGTTATTCCATTGAACCTAGATCTTGGGATCTCCAGTCAACAAGGTTGGGTTTTCCTTCATAATAAACATTTATCTAATGGGCTTTAGTCTCATTCCCCTTGATGATTTCACAACTAACTCTCTGTTTAACCCTTTGGTTAGCGGATCCGCAATGTCATCATTTGACTTTACATAGTCAATCGAAATAACTCCAGTAGAGAGTAATTGTCTAATGGTATTGTGTCTACGACGAATATGTCTAGACTTACCATTATACATATTTTTATGTGCCCTTCCAATTGCAGATTGACTCGCAATGAATGCAAATTGCTGGCACTGGCTTAGGCCAACTTGGAATATCCTCTAGAAAATTTTGAAGCCATTCAGCTTCTTCAGCACACTTATCTAATGCAATGAATTCTGATTCCATTGTAGATCTGGCTATCACAGTCTGTTTGGAGGATTTCCATGATATAGCTGCACCTGATAGGGTAAACACATAGCCACTGGTAGACTTTGAGTCTTTCATATCAGATATCCAGTTTGTCTGGCCATAGAGGCAGCAACACCTTGGCCAGCCACAGCGGCTGCCATATTAAGCCCAGAGGCTGAAGCAAGTTGGCCAACCGAAGAGGCTGCCACTGCAATTTGGCCAGCCACAGGGGCTACCACAACATTCTGGCCAGCCGAAGAGGCTGCCACATTTGGATCTACTGGGTTTGGATTGTTTTCCATATCCACAAAGTCGAAGTTTTGTTTTAAGACTGTAATTACAAATATCAAATAGTATATACAAAGGAAATCCGAATTAGGCTTAATCTCAGCCCCTAATGAGCAAAGCGGACCCTCACGACAGACCCACGCAGCAGACCCTGAGATCAGACCCACAGAGCAGACCCACGCAGCAGAGCAGACTCTGACAGCAGACCCTGACAAGCGGAGGCAGACCCTAGCGAGCGGAGGCAGACCCTGGTGAGCGGAGGCAGACTCTGGCGAGCGGACCCTGAAATCAGCCAATGACGTGATGATCCTGACACTGATACCACTGAAGGAACCGAACCACTGCTTCTTTCTTCCGAGGCTTGTTGATATCAACAATCTCCTTAAAACAAATTCGTCCCCTACCGAATGTGCAGTAGAACGTGAGACGTTTGTTTCCCAAGATACAACAGAAAATGAACGAGTATGGGCACCACCAAAACCCGTTCCTAATGAACCACTAAAGTGTTTGAACTCTTCCCAAACAAAAACAAAGAAAACCGAGGACTGTTATGTGTTATGTGTGTATCGTATATGTCATTCAAAAAACGAAAACATTGCATGCCTTTTATAGAAGGAAAATAAATATACATGCCAATTAAATCTCATAAATGTGAGGCTTTTCACTTGAAGTAACCACCAACTTAATTTAATAAAATTAAATTAACTATTATGGAACTTCAAAAGGCTTGGAAAAAATAAAGAGACTTGCAAAAATTGGCTGGGCCGGGCCCGCACAATTTGGTCCGGCATTCGTGTACGCAGGACGCGCGGGTGCACACGAGTCAGGCCTGATCGGATTTTGATTTGCACCCCATGCGCGCGCGCGTAGAGAGAGTCTTCATCCTTATAACTCTTACCCATCTACATATGAGCAATCATATATAAACACAACTTCTCTCAATTAGCTTTCCCATGTGGGACAATCCCATTTCTCTTTATTTTCCAACACCAATGGGTGAACTTTGAGAAACAATTTCTCATTCACCCAAGCACCATTTTAAGCATATGAATATACCATTTCGAACTACTCACGGAGGAGTATCCGAATCATTCAATAACAACTACTAACACGAAGTGGGCCATGCTTAAAATTGTGTCTCAAAATGCTTACTCATAAGCATTTTCCAACAAATTAAACTTTGGATTGGTTAAAAAGTCAAAAGGTAGCAAATGGGCTATTTTGTTAAGGCTTGCCAAAACTATGAGGGAGAGGGAAAACTTGGTTGATGTCTTGATGTTGGTGATGTATGGCATTTTAGAGTGCGGGGTTATTCCTAGTAGTGATGGATTAAGAGTGTATGTGAGATATAACATGAATATGGATAGACAAAAAGCATGACCGATTATGGGGGATAAAGATTGACACGCTCAAAAAATGGTTATTTACTCCGAAATATAAGAGCGTCGAAATAATAAAATAATCCGGTAAGTCCAGGGTTGATCCACATGGAATAGATTTAATATGATAAAATAATAATTTGAGTGAAAATAAAAAGATTGATTTTTTTTTTTGAAGTGATTGGATATTTTTAAATTGAACTACAATAATAAAATAATATATTGGGGATAATGGAACCACTTTTAATAATTCAAATTTAGAAATCTCATTTTTTATAATATATAAATTATCACTATTACCCAATTAATTTATTTCAGGAATTAATTATGCAAAAACAAATAAAACCAGCCATAAAGGCGGTGATAAATTTGTCTATAACAAGTCCAGTTAGGTACTCAATTATGTCAAATAAATAAAACCAGCCATATAGGCGGTAACAAATTTTATCAATAATTAATCCAGAATTAAATTAAATATTTTCATATTAAAAGCTTCTCCATTTACCCTAACAAAAAGAAATTAACTACTCATAATTTGAATAAAAACACACATAATTTTATTAATAAAAGAAAAAGAAATTACAAGAAAACTTTTAAAAAAAACACACAAGATACTCTCCCCAATTCTACAGAGAATTCAGAGAAAGCATATTTTTTATGTGTTGAGCATCCTCTTATTTATAGAGGATGCCCCGCGTTCACAATTGTAAAAATACAATTGAGAACAACTGTCAAGGTGGAGGGAACATCCACCGAAAGGTGGATGCTGACCTCCATCAAGAATAATTTTTTTCTTTTTTGATTTTAATTTGACAATGACTTTTACATATAATACACTTTGGCTTCTTCGTCAATTTCAGGCTTGAAAACTTCAAAATTAGAAAATCTTGTCAACAGTAAAGTTGTAGATCTTTGCGTCTTCTTTCATCTGAAACTAGAATCACTTCAATCCGATATCGGAGTAAAACATTATGGCTAAAATATGAACATTTCAAGGGCTGGAATTTCCGAAATTGTTCACTATTAGAACGCCCTATTAAATTTCTGGCCCCCAAAATCCAAATGTCAAGTCTAATTTTTTCTAGATATGGATCCAAAGTATTATTTCACCTACATAAAAGATAAAAATCACAATAAAAATATATAAAACATAAATTTAATTATTATTTTACAAATATGCTAAATTAAGGGGATTAATGAAACTATAAGTATAAAATAATTAAATTTTCTTTTAATAAATGTGTATTTTTTAGTATTCATCACACCCCCAACTAGCTTATTACTATTTCCTAATAATTTAAGCGGAAAAAAACTTTAAAAAGATAAATTCTTATCAAAATTAATAATTATTTTCTTTCTTTCTAAATGATCAAACAAGTAAATTCTCATGTACTTTTTGTAGGGGATTTTAGGAGTAAACGCAGCGGAACGTGGAAAAATAATTTTTTCCGATTTTAATAATTTTTCTTGAGAAATTAAAATAAACTTATTTATTCTAATTACTCAATACTTAAAAACTGAATTTTTTACACAAAAATCAGATTTTCCAATATTTACCGTGAGACCCCAATAGTTTGTATTTTGATCATTTTAGTCCTAATTTTTCAAACACAAATTTAAGTGATTTCAAATCACTACCAAAATAATTTCTACATATCATATACATCAAAATACAACTCACAACAAAAAATCACAAAAACATCCAAAGTGCCGAATGCATCACCAAGTTTGAATTTTTTGCACTTTGGTCAAAATTTGTTCAAAATAATTTTGGATGAATTTCAATCAACACCAAATGATTTTTACATCTTATATACATCATTATACAACAAATATATGAAAAGCCCAATTTTGGTGGAGGTTATGAACCCTAATTTCCCAAATTAACCAAAATTAACCAAATCCAATACTTTAATCTAATCTCTACAACACCAAACAAGTCTCACCACTTTGAAATAACTCTAGAACATTTCTAGGTCATCAATGAGTGACCTAACAACTCCAGAATGGAAACAAGATCATCAAATGATCAAAAGTGTGCTTATACACCTTTAATAAGCGTACTTTGTTAATCATACATGCATAAATCTTTCATTAAATTTCCAAAACTCTTATTACAAAACCAAGAGAGTATAAAAAACTTCCAAGCAAAACATGTTGTAGCTAAGAACAATAGAAATGATTTTCTAGTTTAAGAAAAGTTGAAAAAACTTACTTTAATTGAAGTTTTTTTCATTTTCTTTCTTAAACCTTCACTTTTTTCTCTCAACTATTTTTTGTAATTTTGGATGCTCTATTTGTGTGAAGCAAATGAAAAAACAAAAGCTTTATATATGCTAGGGTTTGGTCAAAAGTTGAAAGAAAAGTATACAAGATATTTTTCAATTTTCAAAACAAAAAATCAAAGAAGTCAAATGGTATTTGATAAACTTTTCATTCAATGGTAAAGTCAAACTTATACACAAAATAATCATTTTCAAACTTTATCATAATGGTAGATATTTATATTTTAATTACTTTAATCATTTAACAATTAAATAATTAATTAAATACAAATATCTCAAATATATGTATTATATTTACTTTAAATATTCGATATACATATATTAATGATATATGTCAAATATCATAATTTGATATTTAATTAATGTGTATTTAATAAAATCATATATTAAATACAAATACACATTAATTAGGAAATGACCAAAAGGTCCATTTGCATGTATCTTTTGTTTAACCGTGAAACGATTTATAAATAATCAATATTATTTATAAAAGTTGCCCAAGTTCTCTACGAGTATATTTCATTAGTGAGAATCTCCAGGTTCAGACATATCCGTCATGAAATTCAATTTCGTGTCCATAATCTACCCACCCGTAAATTATGATGAACACGGATAAACTCATTGAACCATACAAGTCGAGGTCATTGCATACGTATAATCCATCTGTCACAGGTATCCAGATTATTCCAGAGATATAGATATAAACGTCAAATCTATATATATATAATATATATATATATATATATATATATATATATATAATCACGTCGATATTTCTATTAACAATCTCTTAATAACACTTATGACTCACTTCTACAGTGTACCACGGGCCCATGGATTTAACAGATTGCTAATTCCATATTGAATACCTATATTCTGTTCACAGAGCTGACAAATTCAATCTTGACACACAGAGGATATCCTGAGGATCAGTTTACACCCAATGGACAGGCAGAGGTCTGACCTTAATAGGTCGGTGACATGACCGCCATCAAAGTGTGGAAGATATCTCATATATCCACAGTGGTATCTCAAGTCAAACAATCACTATGCTACTTAACCCGAGAAGAGTCTTATTGAAGTTGGTGTAGCATCCATTAAGAATCTTCGGTGGGTTGTTCAGTATTTATCCGATGTAAACACCTATATGTCTATACGAGTCTCCAAGACTCATGATTCATTGAGAATCAACCATTGGAATCCAAGATTCTAATATACGACATGCACCGGTCTCAACAGGTTTACTTACTGACCAAGTAATGTAAACCTTGACCAGGAACTTTAAAGAAATGATACTGTTATGATACAACTCAATGAAGGTTGCGACGCTTTTGCAACTATATCATAACTAATCATTATAAGGTCAATTACGTCTTTACCATATATAAAAAGATGTTATAAAATAGAAACTGTTTATTTTATTCATAATAAAATGTTATATAAGTATTTACAGGGAAATACATAAGAAAATTGACGCTCTGAGCACCAACTCTAACAAATTCTCCCACTTGCTCTAGTGCCAATATCAATTGTATCTTATACCCATCGACTCCACATGTTTATCAAATAACTTCGGAGGAATGGCATTGGTAAGCGGGTCTGCTACATTATCTTCATTCAGGACCTTGCAAATGACAATGTCCCATCGCGACACAATCTCTCGAATGATGTGGTACTTCTGTTCCACATGCTTCGACTTCTGATGCGCTCTCGATTCCTTTGCTTGCGCAATGGCTCCATTATTATCACAGTATAACGAAATCAGATTCTCGATACTTGAGACAACTCCCAATTCTGTGATAAAATTCTTAACCCAAACAACTTCTTTTGCAGCTTCAGAAGCTGCAATATATTCCACCTATGTGGTGGAATCAGTTGTAGACCCCTATTTGGAACTTTTCCAGCAAACTACACCTTCGTGAAGGGTAAAAACAAATCATGATGTAGACTTTCTATCATCAGAATCCGATTGGAAATCTGAATCTGTATACACATTAACCTGCAGTTCATTTCCTCCATAAATCATAAACTTATCCTTAGTATCTTTAAGATACTTTAGGATATGTTTAATGACCATCCAATGGTCATTACCTGGATTGGACTTTTTGCTAGTCGCACTAACTGTGAAGCTAATATCAGTCATAGTACATAACATGACATACATTATGCTGCCCAAACACGAAGCATAAGGCTGATTAGAATTTCTAATCTTCTAATCTTCTGTTTGTGGACACATCTTCTTCGAAAGATGTAGGCCATGTTTGAACGATATATTTGATGTCTTATTGTAGGAGTTTTATGACGGAAATCTTGTAACGCAGCAGAACAGTGGAAAATCAAATTTTCCGATTTCAAAATTTTTTCTCGGATTAATAAAATAAACTTATTTATTTTATTATCCAATAATCAAATTATGAAATAAAACAATATAAATCAATTTAATGTGAATTTACCGAATTACCCCTATACCTTGTATTTTGTTCATTTTAGTCCGAAATTATTCAAAACAATTTTGAATGATTCTAAATCATTACTAATATGAATTTAACATATCCCAAATGTTAAAATACAATTTGTAACAAAAATCCCAATTTTTGCCCACCAAGGCCGAGAGCCTCATTAGGGGGAAATAAGTGCATTTTGCACTTCTATTGTTCAAAACACATGCAAATGAAATCCAATCAACATAAGATTTAATATGTATCATATACACATCCAAATACACCATATAAATGAGAAGCCCCAAATATGGAAGTGGTCTTAAACCCTAATTTTTTAATTTCTTCAAATTGGACAAATTAACAAAATCCAATACTTCAATCATGTTTCTTCCATTAAAATCAAGCCTCACCATAATGAAATAACTATAGATCAAATCTAGGTCATTTAAGAGTGGGTAAACAACTCTAGATTAGCAACAAGTTTCAAAAACTTCAAAAGAATTCTAGTTAACATCTTATAAGCATTCTATGCACTTAATACATGCTCAACCCCATTATCAAACTTCCATCCACCAAAAACACAAAGAATAAAGAATAGAAAAACATATGAAACTCATAGCATGAAGCCTAGAACTCAAGGAACATTTTCCTCTCTAATAGCAAGTTTGAAAAACTTACTAAATTCCAAGCTTTCCTTTGTTTTCTCTTCTTTTCTCCCAAGCTTCTTTTGTTTTCTTTTAATGGAGTTATTTGATAAGTGTTGATGGTTGTCAAACCCTAATGAAAAAAAAACAATATATACCCTTTCAATTTGGTCTTGGCCGAATTTGGTATATACCAAATATCAAGATATTTAATTTTTGCTTTATTAAAGTTCAACTTGCCAACTTGTTAATAATGATCATTACACTTTATTGACATTTTCAACTTAGTCAACAATTTCAACTTGATCATTAAAACAAATATCATAACTTTAAGATATTTATATTTTAATTAATTTAATCATTTAACAATTAAATAATTAATTAATTAATTAAATACAAATATATTAAATATATGTATTATATTTACAATAAATATCAAATACATATATATATATATATTTATAATATTAGTCAAATATCTCAATTTGACAATTAATTAATGTGTATTTGAATTAATCTAATATTAAATGCAAATACACAAAAATTAAGGAAATGACTATCAGGTCCCTACACATGTATTTTTCGTTTAACCTTTAAACGACTTTATAAATAATCAATATTATTTATAAATATTGCCCTAGTGCTCTACGAGTATATTTCATTAGTGATACTCTCTAGATTCAGGCATATCCGTCACGAAATCCAATTTCGTGTCCATAATTTATCCACCCGTAAATTATGACAATCACGGATAAACTCGCTGAATCATACAGGTCGAGGTCATGGCAAATGTATAATTCCTCTGTCACAGGTATCCGGATAAATCCCAGATATAGATGTAAACGTCAAATCTCTATAGGGATTATCTAGTCGACTATTCTTTTAGCAATCTCAAAAAGAACATTTAAAACTAACTTCTAAATTGTACCATGGGCCCATGGTTTTTATCTGATTGCTAATCATATGGACTACCTATGCTTTGATACAAAGAACTGACAGATCCTATCTCGACAAACACATGACACATTGATGATCTATCCACACCCAACGAACAGGCGGAGGTCTGATCTAAATAGATCGGTGACGTGACTGTCATCTAAGTGTGGAAGATGTCTCATGCGCCCACAGTGGTATCTCAAGTCGAAGAATCACAAGTGCTACTTAACCTGATAAGATTTTTATTGACGTTGGTGTATCATCCATTAAGAATCTTCGGTGAGTCGTTCAGTGTTTATCCGCTATAAACACCTACATGTCTATACTAGTCTCCAAGACTTATGGTTCATTGAGAAACCATTGGAATCATATATTCCAGTATACGACATGTACCGGTCTCAACGGGTTTACTATACTGACCAAGTAGTGTAAACCTTGACCAGGAACTACCTGAGAATGACAACGACATGATACTACTCAATTTCAGTTGCAACGCTTTTGCAACAGCACCATGACTAGTCATTACGTCTTTACCATATTAAAAGATACATTATATTATAGAAAATGCATATATTATTCATAATAATAACGTTTTACAGTAGTATTAATAAATAAATACAACCGGGAATTGGCGCTCTGAGCCCCAACCCCAACAAAAACTCCTACTTGCTCTAGTGCCAATAAAGATTGTATCTAATACCCATCGACTCCACGTGTTTATCAAACAACTTCGGAGGTATGGCCTTCGTCAGCGAGTCTGCTACATTATCTTCACTCGATACCTTACACACGATAATATCCCCTCGTTACACAATCTCTCGAATGATGTGGTACTTACGTTCCACATGCTTCGACTTCTGATGCGCCCTCGATTCATTTGCTTGCGCAATGGCTCCAGTATTATCACAGTATAACGGAATCGCATTCTCGATACTTGGGATAACTCCCAATTCTGTGATAAAGTTCTTTATCCACACAGCCTCTTTTGCAGCTTCAGAAGCTGCAATATATTCCGCCTCAGTGGTGGAATCTGCTGTTGATCCATGTTTGGAACTCTTCCAACAAACTGCACCTCCGTTAAGGGTAAATATGAATCCAGATGTAGACTTTCTATCATCGGGATCCGATTGGAAATCGAAATCCGTATACACGTTAACTTGCAGTTCGTTTCCTCCATAAATTATTAACTTATCCTTAGTACCTTTAAGATACTTCAGGATATGTTTAATGGCCATCCAATGGTCATTACCTGGATTGGACTGATATCGACTAGTTACGCTAACAGCGAAACTGATATCATGCCTTGTACATAACATGGCATACATTATGCTACCCAAACACGAAGCATAAGGTTGGTTATACATTCTAACCTTCTCATCTTCTGTTTGTGGACTCATCTTCTTTGAAAGATGAATCCCATGTCTGAGCGGTATGTTTGCTGTCTTACAGTTATCAAAATTATACCGTTCCAAGATCTTATCTATGTACATTGATTGGGATAACCCAATCAGCCTCATTTGTCTATCTCTATAGAGTTTTATCCCTAAAACATATGAAGCTTCTCCTAGGTCCTTCATGGAGAAATTCTTACAGAGGTACGCTTTGACGCTTTGTAATATACCTAAATCATTCCCAATGATTAGGATGTCATCAACATATAGGACTAAAAATACGACCATGCTCCAACTGGCCTTCTGATACACACATGATTCTTCAGAATTCTTGAGAAAACCAGACGATCAAATAATCTCGTCGAATCGAAGATTCCAACTTCGTGAAGCTTGTTTAAGTCCATAAATGGACTTCTTAAGCTTACATACCATACCCGAGTTTTCGCTGGATGCAAAACCTTCCGGCTGTTCCATATAGATTTCTTCATCAAGAAATCCATTTAGAAAAGCTGTTTTGACATCCATTTGTATGTGATAAGGAAATCTTTTAATTAGGGAAGTGATTTGATTTAATTTGATTTATTCTCTTTTAGTTAGGGATATGATTTAGTTTAATTAGGCAAGGGATCCGTGGGATTTCTTTAATTTAGGAAGTGGATTTGGCTTGATTTATGCATGTGTTTAATGAGATTTTTGTTAATTAAGAGGGTGTTGGGCGTGTGACTTAGGTCTCTTGGGCGTGTGGGCTTGGTCCATTTAGTGGGCTTGGTGTGTGTTTTGGTAGTGTGTCTTGCGGGGTTTTGGGCTAAGGGTATGTTTTAAAACGGAGGTCCAACAAGCGAACCCGAAACTAATCCAGCGAGTTAAGTCCAATAATGTGTCAATTCTTGACTATTCCCTTCCGACGTCCGTTTCCCGCGACTTCCACAATTAAAGAGGTAGTGTCTCCATGCGAGACTTATCATCGGGACTTATATGCAAAAATGCAGTGCATACAGTCGCCCCACTTTGATGGGACTTGTACAGTGTGTAACAGTGACAATCCTATCAAAGTTTATGCAATGCATTTTTACTTACCTGGCTCGCCAGCTGCCACCTGACTCGTCTGTTGCTTCGAACTGAGTTGATATGGTGGCGAGGTGCCTCGACCCATGGGCTTCATTCCCGAACCACCGGATGTGAACTGTGCTGATGATGTAGTGGGTCATCGACCCTGGGACGCATCCCAGAACTACAACCGACAATGGGGGCCCTCGACCTTGGGACGCATCCCAATACCGCTGACATTGTGGGCCTCGCCCTCAAACTGATGATGTACTGGGTCCTCGACTCTGGGACACATCCCGAAACTACAACTGATGATGCAGTGGGCCCTCGACCCTGGGACGTATCCCGGAACTGCAACCGACAACGGGGGCCCTCGACCCTGGGACGCATCCCAATACCGCTGACAATGTGGGCCTCGCCCTCAAACTGATGATGTAGTGGGTCCTCGACCCTGGGACGCATCCCGGAACTGCAACCGAAAACGGGGCCCTCGACCTTGGGATGCATCCCAATACCGCTGAAAATGTGGGCCTCGCCCTCAAACTGATGATGTAGTGAGTCCTCGAACCTAGGACGCATCCCGGAACTATAACTGGTTACGCAGTGGGCCCTTGACCCTGGGACGCATCCTGGAACTGCAACCGACAATGGGGGCCCTCGACCTTGGGACGCATCCCAATACCGCTGACAATGTAGGCCTCGCCCTCAAACTGATGATGTAGTGGGTCCTCGACCCTGAACTGATACTGATGTGGGCCTCGCCCCGGACTGGTGCTGATGTGGGCCTCGCCCCTAGACTGATACCGATATTGGCCTTGCCCCTATGCTGATACTGTTGTAGGTCTCGCCCCAAACTGATACTGATATGGGCTTCGCCCCAAACTGTTACTGATATGAAAAGTCCCAAACTGATACTGATATGGGCCTCACCCCCATGCTGATATTGATATGGGCCTCGCCCCCAACTGATACTGATATGGGCCTCGCCCCAAACTGATAATGATATGAGCCTCACCCCCATGCTGATACTGATGTGGGCCTCGCCCCCAAACCGATACTGATGTGGGCCTCGCCCCAAACTGATACTGATATGGGCCTCGCCCCTAGGCTGACACTGATGTGGGCCTCGCCCCCAAACCAATGCTGATGTGGGCCTCATCCGCAAACCGATACTGATGTGGGCCTCGCCTCTAAACTGATACTGATGGGGGCCTCGCCCTGGGATTCATTCCCAAAACTGCTGATAATGTGGGCCTCGACCTTGTGATTCATTCCCGGATTCATTCCAAAACTCTGACGATGTGGGCCTCAACCCTGGGATTCATTCACGAACTTTGCTCCATTCTCGGAGTGCCATTCTCGGCTTGTTCATTCCCGAACCTTGCTCCATTCTCGGAGTGCCATTCCCGACTTGTTCATTCCCGAACCGTGCTCCATTCTCGGAGTGCCATTCTCGGCTTGTTCATTCCCGATCTTTGCTCCATTCTCGGAGTGCCATTCTCGGCTTGTTCATTCTCGAACCGTGCTCCATTCTCGGAGTGCCATTCCCGGCTTGTTCATTCCTGAACCGTGCTCCATTCTCGGAGTGCCATTCCCGGCTTGTTCATTCCCAAACTGTGCTCCATTCTCGGAGTGTCATTCTCGGTTTGTTCATTCCCGAACCTTGCTCCATTCTCGGAGTGCCATTCCTGACTTTTTCATTCCCGAACCGTGCTCCATTCTCGGAGTGCTATTCTCGGCTTGTTCATTCCCGAACTGTGCTCCATTCTCGGAGTGTCATTCTCGGCTTGTTCATTCCCGAACCTTGCTCCATTTTCAAGATTGATTCTGATGTGATGTCGCATATCAACATGTTGTATTGCCTCTCACGAGATAGTCCTGATAGCTAAACATATTTTAGTCCTCAACGGATGCTTCAAGTCGAAACCAAAGAACCTTCAAAGTACTTAATATACTCAAATCCGACTGTTTGAGTGCGTGATCTGAACTAGACTCCTAGTGTGTGTGTGTGTGCCAAGGCTCTGTCGCAACTTAATTCTTAAGTAAGCCAACTCGATGATTTTGTCTTGGAGAATTGGATCGGTGGGTATAACCAACCTAGATGTCTTGATCATACTCTGTGATTACTTCTTCGTACTCAATATGATATGGTTTTCTTCTTTCTTTCTTTCGTCTCTTTCTTTTTTTTTTCTCTTTTTCCGACACACCTACCCTTTAAGGTAGTATTTCTCCTCATGGTGGTCCTAATACTCGCCAATGGGTAGCTTCACGCTTATCGGTTATAGGTGGTCTATTTTTTCTTTTTTTCTTTTCAGAGACTTTTCTTCGTTTCGAACCATATCATATATCGTAGCATAAGTAAACCCGGATGGACATCTAGGAAAATGGTCATTCACTGATCCGCCATCTCTTCAACTAGTCATCTCGCCGACTACTCAGGCTTCCACTGCTAAGATCCTCTAATTAAGTGCTCACGAGTCTTGTCAAGATCAACTACTCAAAATATCGGATGAGAGTACATCTCGCACTTATCGTTTCTTAGGTTTCACTCTGAAGCAAACAATTTCATCATCGGACTTATGCCAAACTATTAAGGACTAAAATCAAATAATTTTTCTTTTTCTCTTTTTTTTTTTTCTTTTTTTTTTCTTTTCTTTTTTGTTTTGTTTTTTTTTGTTTTCTTTTTTTGTTTTTCTTTTTTTCTGAAGGCCCCCAATGGTCTTTCTATCCTCGCCGTAAACTCTTCTTGACAAATCTTTTTTTTTCTGACCCAACGGATATCTATGATGGCTTTTAAGAGACAAGGGTTAACATGATGTGTGTATGTATGAGATGCATGAAATACGTGTGATGCATGGAATGTATAAGTCGGCCCATTATCATTTTAAAGCATTCAATCATAGTATTGAGGTGCAAACTTGTCCCAGTTGAAAAGGCCCAAAAAGTTTACACTTTTACGATAACATGGCTGAACAACTTCAAATGATAAAAGGACTAAACACGAAATGGCCCATGGGAATTGTAGGCACTGCATTTTTACACATAAACCCGATGAGGAGTCTTATTTGGAGACAACTACCTTTTGAGTCACGGATGCCGCGGGAAACGGATATCGGAAGGGGAAATTCAGAATAAGCAAGCTCACTGTCTTCGTTGGTGCTGCGTTCGTTACTTCGTTCGAACGGGAAACAGATTGCGGGCGTTCGTGTAGCGTTCGAGGGAGCGTTCGAACGGTGTCGGTAATTCTGGTTTTGCTGCGAGCCTCACACCCAGCCCATTTAGCTCCCCAAAGCCCATAAAACACATCCCAAATTAAGTAATTAAATATTAAATTAAATATTAAACATTAAATAAAACATTTAAATCATTTACCAATTAAAATAAACAATTACCAACTTAAACTAAAATCATGCCTAAATTAAACAAATCACATACTAAACTAAAAAGAAGATATGCCTAATTAAAATCAATCTTAACCAATTAAAGCCAATCATATATTTGACTTCCTAATCTAATAAGATACTTACCAATATAAAATATTTGTATTCCTAAACCAACACAAATTAAATATTACAACTTCCTAAATTAAAATATTTTTGTCCCCCCCTCAATCCTTTGATTTCCTTGTTTAAAACTAAATCATATCCTAATTTAATGCACAAATCCCTTCCCTTGTAAACCCTAGCCATTCTCTATATAAACAACCCCTAACCAAGGCCATCCTCTCCGACACACAACACAATTCACACCCAAGCTCTCTCGAAATTTCTCTAAACTCCCTCTACACACCCAAAACACATCCAAGAGAAAACACTTTATACACACCAAAAAGAAAACAAAGAAACCACCACAAGACCACCCTCCATAGCCGAACCCAAACTCACCCATAGCCGAATTCTAAAACACGCCAAAACAACCTCCTAGATTACCTTAAAACAGTAGCCCAAAATCCTTAAAAAACAGTAACTTAGAAAACTACATAGATAACCTTAAAAATAATCACTTTTAATTGCACTAAGAACCCACACAACTTGGAATAGTTCTTTGAAAACATTGAAACAGGTAGCCCGTGCAGTGAGCAGCAAAACAGGAGCCGAATAGGAGCAGAACGGAGTTCGAACAATAAGCAAAGCAGCGAAGCAGTGAGCTAGGACGTTGAACCAGTGGACCAGAAAAGTTGCGGAGCCTTACCCCCCTTTCGATCTTCGTGGAACGTGAGTCCGAGAGACGGCTTAAAAGGTTAGACCTGAGGGTATCTTTCACACTTGTTTTCCTTTTCCGCATTATTTATTAAGTATTTCTTGTATGATTGTAATGTTGAAATGTGTGTTGTGATTTTTGAGTATATAAACATGCATGAATTATGAGATGTAATATGTTGTGGGCATTAGATGAATGAGAGATGTGTCAACTCTCGCGGTATATCGGATGGAAACCCGGACATAAATTTCATAGCCGATTCCGAATGGACGGTAATATGATCTGTAATCGGGCCACAACTCCACGTACCGCTTGAGTAAACGGCACCATCTCTCTTTCGTTGTGTTGCGTTTTGTTTATTTAGTTTTCTCTTGAATTCAATATATCGTTTATTTTTGTATGATCCAACCAAGCGCATGGGCTTAGTGAGTTAGTCCAAAGGTCCTCCATTTGTGAGACAAAGAGCCGAAAAGGCCACCTTCGTGACACTACTTCGCCGCGCCGGTTGATGTATGTTCGGTGGGACGCAAGATACGTTCAATCGAGCATACTTAGTTTGATATTATTATCTTTATTTTCGTATGTATAAGTCAATCGAGCGCATGGGCTTAGTAAGTGTGTTGTGAGATCCCCTATGGGGAGAGGCTAAAAGCCCTTTACCACGATGCTTTGCCGCGCCGGTTGACGTGTGTTCGGATTGGATGTAAGATGCGTTCAATCGGGCATACTTGGTTGATATGATTGGTTCTATTCTTGCATATGTGATGTGACGCGCATGGGCTTAGCATGTTGGTCTAAAGGTCCTCTCTTTGAGAGATCAAGAGCCCCAAAAGGTCACCTTTACGGCAGTGCTTCGCCGCGCCCTTTTATTTTCTGTTTATGTATTGCATCAGGTCCGTATCCGTTCGAACGCGTTCACGAACGCAACTCGAACGCGCATGTGTTTTTGCCTTATTATGTGTCAGGTCTCGTATCCATTCGAACGCGTTAACAAACGCCATACGAACGTGAGCTTTCTGTCTCATCTCCGTTCGAACGCGTTTACGAACGCTACTCGAACGTGAGCATTCTGTCTCGTCTCCGTTCGAACGCGTTTACGAACGCTACTCGAACGTGAGCATTCTGTTTCATTTCCGTTCGAACGCGTTTACGAACGCTACTCGAACGTGGGCATTCTGTTTCATTTCCGTTCGAACGCGTTTACGAACGCTACACGAACGCACACACACTGAACTGAGTCTGTCTTACTATATTCATGCATAATTGCCTATTAGTTGATCTTTCTTATGCAAATGTGTCACAATTCGTATGCTCATGTCATGATAACCTTTGAGCATTATTTCTTGCGGTATATCGGATGGAAACCCAGACGTAAATTCCGTAGCCGATTCCGAATGGACGGTAGTACGGTCTGTACTTGGGCTACAATTCCACGTACCGCTTGGAAAAATGCCCATATGTGTGCTTGTAGGATCAATATGTGTGCTTGTGTTTTTCCTGAATGTGATATGTAAGTAAAGGTGTATGTTAGTTGCTATCTTGATATATGTTAAGCATGCAAATTTAAATGTAAGATATATGTGAAATACATGTATATTTAGACGCATATTTTATTTTATAAATGTGAATTTAGAAGCATGATACCCTTAGGAATAAGTGCTACTTCAGCTTGTTTAAATTATTATATAAATCCTTTCATTACAAGTGACATGAGTAAGGGACCATTCCGAACCCAACGGTTTGAGGTCTTCCCTTGCGAGGGGTGAGTGCGGCCTTAAATCTTTGTCCCGGTTCACACCGGGTGGCGACTCCATGTTATGTAATCCTTCTAATCAAGGGCACTTTGAGGCTAGGTAATGGTTTGGTGTCTTCCTTCACTTACTACCTTTCTAGAAGGAAAAGCTGTGAAGGCACCTAGAGATAGCCATCTACTAGTAGCCTATTGTGATGGACTAATTTGGAGGACTCGTTGTTTATTCCTGACAACAAGCGATAAGAGCCTAAGAGGCTTGGGTATTTAAGTGAGCCTCGCTCCACCTTCCCTCTGGGGGATCTACAACGGGAAATCCATTTGACAGTCCGTCACACACCATAGCTCATTGGCACGTACCTTAGTGTATAAAAAGGGGTGCGCTCACTTGGTTGCTCGAACCCTTGAGTGGGGAGACCTAGTTGTGGGCCATCCTTCACCGGTGAGAGCCTTTGTCTATACTCTTACTAACCCACCCATAGACCGGGTTGGCTAAAGTAGCAATTATTTCCTTGAATATGTGCTTGTGGACCATCCTCATTTGGATGCAGTTGGACTATTGTCAGAAATGCGGGCTTGCTGGGCCATTTAAACTGGGGCAAGTTCGCACCTTATGACTATTAGGCCAAAAGCTTCTGAAATGTTGATGGGCCACTTTGTAAAAATTATTATGTCATGTTTGCATCATTTTTTATGCTTGTGTTTGGGAACATCGTTGTTTGGATCCATTTGGACCATTTATCATGGGATATGGGCTTGTTGGGCCATTTAAACTGGGACAAGAACATATCTTATGACGATTGGGCCAAAAGGCTTCTAAATAACGATGGGCCATTTTATGATTGTGTTCGGAATTTTATCATTTGGATTTAGTTGGGCTCTTTGCCATAAGACATGAACTCGTTAGGCCATTTAAACTGGGACGGGTTCACTCTTATGACAGTTAACCCGAAAGATTCTAAAATGATAATAGGCCGATTTGTTTGAGAATTTTATTTGATTTAATATATGTTATATTTCTTATCCACATCATGCATACATACATCATGTTAACCCTTGTGTTCTGAAAGCCATCATAGATTCCCGTTGGGTTAGAAAAAAGGGAAGACTCACCAAAATACCGAGAACAGACATGAGTGAATCAGATACTGAGGTATCCCGGATAGATCAGTTGGAAAGTGGCTTCGCCAAGATTACTGAACAGTTGCAAGCCTTGACTGCTGCCATGACAAATATGGCTGTGCCCCGTGCTGGGGAAAATTCTGAGAATGTAAGGCGCGAGAAGCCTCCGAATGGGTTGGGGGATGATATCCCCGCTTTTGATGATGATAATGCAGAGTATGCAACAGACAAAGTGATTGGGTCTCATGCCGAGATGCAGAAGCTCAGGGATCAGGTTGAATCCGTTACCCGCAAGATGAGGGGTAAGAATGAAGATTTGCTAGACTATGAGACAATGAAGTTTGAGGAGCAGTTGCCAGCGCAGTTTAAGATGCCGGATTTGGCTAAGTTCAATGGGAATGGAGATCCGAGGGTGCATCTCCGTCAGTATGTGTCTGTTATGAGTTCAGTTGGCCTGTCTCAGAGCCAAGTCCAAAAGATGTTTGGGATGTCACTCGAGGGGGCACCTGTGGTTTGGTATCATAGCCTTGAGAAGAAGGTTAAGGAAGATTGGAAGGAACTAGCTGATGCTTTTCTGAAGCAGTATGTTACAGACTTGGAAATTGATTTGTCACTCCGAGATTTGGAGAACACTAAGCAGAAGCCGGAAGAGAGCTTCAAAGAGTATGTGGACCGCTGGAGGAGCCAGCTTCTGAAGATGCAGACCCGGCCCTCAGAAAAGGACCAGATCAAAATGATCATCAAGGGCACCAAGCCCTCTATTTATGGCAAGTTGAGGAGGATGACTTCAATGATTACGGATTTCCGACAACTAAGGGAAACTGTCATGGATATTGAGGAGGAGGAAGCCGAGAACAGAAAGTTTTATGGACAGAACAGAAGGAATATTGGGGGACATTCAGGGACTATGCCTGCTACTGCTGAAGTCACTGCCATTAAGAACAGACGGTTTTCTAACCTTGGTAAGCCTCTTTCAAAGGTATTCGAAAAGCTGAAGGCGCATGGACTCTTAAAACCTTTGGAACCTAGGCCCATTCCAAATCCTGTGCCACCTCACATGAACTTAAACTTATACTGTCACTTCCACCAAGGAAAAGGCCATGACACCGACAACTGCGCCCGCCTCAGACATGAAATCCAAAACCTCATCGATGCCCATACAATACCCGACCCAGAGAAAGAACAACCCAACGCACACAGAAATCCCCTGCCCAACTACATGATCAACTCTGGCCTACCCGAAACCCTTGTCCTCCAAACTCTCAACCACTCAGCTTCATAGGAATAAGGGATAACAATGGTGAAGAACCATGGGCTGAAGAAGAAGGCACTATTGTTTCTCCTAGTTTATCTTGCACTTTTAATAAAGACATTGATTTTGTTCGAACGTTTCCTCAACATTAATAAAGGCGATCATTTCATTTATCTACCTAAGACTATTACTTTCAAACTTGCAACATGAGTGTGTTCAATCTTGGTAATATGATACTCAGAACACGGGGAATCCTCGAATAAACAAGCAGGGGGCAGTGAGAGCATCAGACTTGGAAGGGAATTAGTTCACCAAGCCGATCAGCGTAGACAGATTAAAGCGGTGGCTTGCCTGAGAAAAGGAAGACTGAGCAGTCACCAAGAGAATTGGCAGAAGACCTAACCCGACGGGATAGGAACATTCATGCATGCATACACGTAACACATTTTGCATCCTTTTGTGTTTGTTTTGTATTCACAGGTTTTAAAGAATAAGAAAAGCGGCAAAGACAAGACAACCAGAATCAGTAACATATGAGTAGTAGTTTTGGGGATGAGTCCCAGGGTCGAGGCCCACATCGTCAGAGTGTTGGAATGAATCCCGGGGTTGAGGCCCATGTCAGCAATTTCAGAAATGAGTCACAGGGGCGAGGCCCGTATCTGTATCAGTCTGGGGGCGAGGCCCCTATCAATATCAGTTTAGGGCCGAGGCCCACATCAGCAGAATTTTGGAATGAATCCAGGGAATGAATCCCAGGGCCAAGGCCCGCATCAGCAGAATTTTGGAATGAATCCGAGGGTCGAGGCCCACATCAGCATCAATCTGGGGGCGAGGCCCCTGACAGTAGCAGTTGGGGCCGAGGCCGCTTCAACATCAGTTTTGGGGATGAGTCCCAGGGTCGAGGCCCAATCAAACACAGTTTGGGGATGAGCCCCAGGGTCGAGGCCCACATCAAACACAGTTTGGGGATGAGCCCCAGGGTCGAGGCCCACATCAAACACAGTTTGGGAATGAGTCCCAGGGTCGAGGCCCACATTACATCAGTATCAGTCTTGCCGGGTATGGCATTCTGGGGGCGAGCCCCACATTACATCAGATCAGTTCTGCCGAGAATGGCACTCCGAGAATGGAGAGATAGTCCAGGAATGGGCAGTTCAAGAATGAACAAGCCGGGAATGGCAATCCAAGAATGGAGCAGAGTTCAAGAATGAACGAGCCGGGAATGGCACTCCGAAAATGGAGCACGGTTCGAAATGGACCATCATCTCATCACTCGCCGAAAATGGCACTCCGAAAATGGAGCACGGTTCGAAATGGACCATCATCGCAATAGTTCGGGAACAAAGCCCAGAGGAAGAAAGCCTCATATCAGTATAAGTTTGAGAACAAAGCTCAAAGGGGAAGAAAGCCTCATGTCAGTACAGTCCGGGAATAAAGCTCGGGAGGAATAAAGCCTCATATCAGCACAGTTCGGGAACAAAGCCCAGAGGAAGAAAGCCTCATATCAGTATAAGTTTGAGAACAAAGCTCAAAGGGGAAGAAAGCCTCATGTCAGTACAGTCCGGGAATAAAGCTCGGGAGGAATAAAGCCTCATATCAGCACAGTTCGGGAACAAAGCCCAGAGGAAGAAAGCCTCATATCAGTATAAGTTTGAGAACAAAGCTCAAAGGGGAAGAAAGCCTCATGTCAGTACAGTCCGGGAATAAAGCTCGGGAGGAATAAAGCCTCATATCAGCACAGTTCGGGAACAAAGCCCAGAGGAAGAAAGCCTCATATCAGTATAAGTTTGAGAACAAAGCTCAAAGGGGAAGAAAGCCTCATGTCAGTACAGTCCGGGAATAAAGCTCGGGAGGAATAAAGCCTCATATCAGCACAGTTCGGGAACAAAGCCCAGAGGAAGAAAGCCTCATATCATTATAGTTTGAGAACAAAGCCCAAGGGGGAAGAAAGCCTCATGTCGGTACAGATCGGGAATAAAGCTCGGAGGAATAAAGCCTCATCTCAACAGTTCGGGAATAAAGCCCGGAGGAATAAAGCCTCATCTCAGTACAATACACTAAAGATGCCGAAAATGGCGCTCTAAAAATAGAGCACGGTTCGGGGATGAACCAGGGGTCGCAGCACCTCACCACCAAATCAACGCAACTCAACACATGGTAAGTCAAGTGGCAGCTGGCGAGCCAGGTAAGTAGAAATGCATTGCATAACTTTGATAGGATTGTCACTGTTGCACATTACACAAGTCCCATCAAAGTGGGGGCGACTGTAGGCACTGCATTTTTACACATAAACCCGATGAGGAGTCTTATTTGGAGACAACTACCTTTTGAGTCACGGATGCCGCGGGAAACGGATATCGGAAGGGGAAATTCAGAATAAGCAAGCTCACTGTCTTCGTTGGTGCTGCGTTCGTTACTTCGTTCGAACGGGAAACAGATTGCGGGCGTTCGTGTAGCGTTCGAGGGAGCGTTCGAACGGTGTCGGTAATTCTGGTTTTGCTGCGAGCCTCACACCCAGCCCATTTAGCTCCCCAAAGCCCATAAAACACATCCCAAATTAAGTAATTAAATATTAAATTAAATATTAAACATTAAATAAAACATTTAAATCATTTACCAATTAAAATAAACAATTACCACTTAAACTAAAATCATGCCTAAATTAAACAAATCACATACTAAACTAAAAAGAAGATATGCCTAATTAAAATCAATCTTAACCAATTAAAGCCAATCATATATTTGACTTCCTAATCTAATAAGATACTTACCAATATAAAATATTTGTATTCCTAAACCAACACAAATTAAATATTACAACTTCCTAAATTAAAATATTTTGTCCCCCCCTCAATCCTTTGATTTCCTTGTTTAAAACTAAATCATATCCTAATTTAATGCACAATCCCTTCCCTTGTAAACCCTAGCCATTCTCTATATAAACAACCCCTAACCAAGGCCATCCTCTCCGACACACAACACAATTCACACCCAAGCTCTCTCGAAATTTCTCTAAACTCTCTCTACACACCCAAAACACATCCAAGAGAAAACACTTCATACACACACAAAAAGAAAACAAAGAAACCACCACAAGACCACCCTCCATAGCCGAACCCAAACTCACCCATAGCCGAATTCTAAAACACGCCAAAACAACCTCCTAGATTACCTTAAAACAGTAGCCCAAAATCCTTAAAAAACAGTAACTTAGAAAACTACATAGATAACCTTAAAAATAATCACTTTTAATTGCACTAAGAACCCACACAACTTGGAATAGTTCTTTGAAAACATTGAAACAGGTAGCCCGTGCAGTGAGCAGCAAAACAGGAGCCGAATAGGAGCAGAAAGGAGTTCGAACAATAAGCAAAGCAGCGAAGCAGTGAGCTAGGACGTTGAACCAGCGGACCAGAAAAGTTGCGGAGCCTTACCCCCCTTTCGATCTTCGTGGAACGTGAGTCCGAGAGACGGCTTAAAAGGTTAGACCTGAGGGTATCTTTCACACTTGTTTTCCTTTTCCGCATTATTTATTAAGTATTTCTTGTATGATTGTAATGTTGAAATGTGTGTTGTGATTTTTGAGTATATAAACATGCATGAATTATGAGATGTAATATGTTGTGGGCATTAGATGAATGAGAGATGTGTCAACTCTCGCGGTATATCGGATGGAAACCCGGACATAAATTTCATAGCCGATTCCAATGGACGGTAATATGATCTGTACTCGGGCCACAACTCCACGTACCGCTTGAGTAAACGGCACCATCTCTCTTTCGTTGTGTTGCGTTTTGTTTATTTAGTTTTCTCTTGAATTCAATATATCGTTTATTTTTGTATGATCCAACCAAGCGCATGGGCTTAGTGAGTTAGTCCAAAGGTCCTCCATTTGTGAGACAAAGAGCCGAAAAGGCCACCTTCGTGACACTACTTCGCCGCGCCGGTTGATGTATGTTCGGTGGGACGCAAGATACGTTCAATCGAGCATACTTAGTTTGATATTATTATCTTTATTTTCGTATGTATAAGTCAATCGAGCGCATGGGCTTAGTAAGTGTGTTGTGAGATCCCCTATGGGGAGAGGCTAAAAGCCCTTTACCACGATGCTTTGCCGCGCCGGTTGACGTGTGTTCGGATTGGATGTAAGATGCGTTCAATCGGGCATACTTGGTTGATATGATTGGTTCTATTCTTGCATGTGTGATGTGACGCGCATGGGCTTAGCATGTTGGTCTAAAGGTCCTCTCTTTGAGAGATCAAGAGCCCCAAAAGGTCACCTTTACGGCAGTGCTTCGCCGCGCCCTTTTATTTTCTGTTTATGTATTGCATCAGGTCCGTATCCGTTCGAACGCGTTCACGAACGCAACTCGAACGCGCATGTGTTTTTGCCTTATTATGTGTCAGGTCTCGTATCCGTTCGAACGCGTTAACAAACGCCATACGAACGTGAGCTTTCTGTCTCATCTCCGTTCGAACGCGTTTACGAACACTACTCGAACGTGAGCATTCTGTCTCGTCTCCGTTCGAACGCGTTTACGAACGCTACTCGAACGTGAGCATTCTGTTTCATTTCCGTTCGAATGCGTTTACGAACGCTACTCGAACGTGGGCATTCTGTTTCATTTCCGTTCGAACGCGTTTACGAACGCTACACGAACGCACACACACTGAACTGAGTCTGTCTTACTATATTCATGCATAATTGCCTATTAGTTGATCTTTCTTATGCAAATGTGTCACAATTCGTATGCTCATGTCATGATAACCTTTGAGCATTATTTCTTGCGGTATATCGGATGGAAACCCAGACGTAAATTCCGTAGCCGATTCCGAATGGATGGTAGTGCGGTCTGTACTTGGGCTACAATTCCACGTACCGCTTGGAAAAATGCCCATATGTGTGCTTGTAGGATCAATATGTGTGCTTGTGTTTTTCCTGAATGTGATATGTAAGTAAAGGTGTATGTTAGTTGCTATCTTGATATATGTTAAGCATGCAAATTTAAATGTAAGATATATGTGAAATACATGTATATTTAGACGCATATTTTATTTTATAAATGTGAATTTAGAAGCATGATACCCTTAGGAATAAGTGCTACTTCAGCTTGTTTAAATTATTATATAAATCCTTTCATTACAAGTGACATGAGTAAGGGACCATTCCGAACCCAACGGTTTGAGGTCTTCCCTTGCGAGGGGTGAGTGCGGCCTTAAATCTTTGTCCCAGTTCACACCGGGTGGCGACTCCATGTTATGTAATCCTTCCCAACTAGGCCGCGAGCCTAGGAACGGCGTCGCTCAGTTTCTGTGTCCCACAGGAATTTTAGAAGCTTTTGGCCCAATTGCCATAGAGCACAGACTCGTCCCAGTTTAAATGGCCCAACAAGCCCATACCTCATGACAAAAGGTCCAACTGGATCCAAATGACGATGGTTCTAAATGCAAATATAAATGAGTAGTTTCTATTGGTCCTACAACTACGGTTCATATGTGGGTTTATAGGGGTATAGACAAAGGCTCTCTTCGACGAAGGATTGCCCACAACAAGGACTCCCCACTCAAGGATTCAAGCGACCAAGTGAGCGCATCTTTTTTATACACTAAGGTACGTGCCAACGAGTTATGGTGCGTAACTGACTATCAAATGGATTTCCCGTTGTAGATTCCCCAGAGGGAGGGGGGAGCGAACTCTCTTAAATACCCCAGCCTCTTAGGCTCTTATCGCCTTGGTGACAGGAATAAACAACAAGTCCTCCAAATTAGTTTGTCACAACAAGCTACAGGTAATGATTGCCTAGGTGCCTTCGCAGCTTTTCCTTATAGAAAGGTAGTGAATGAAGGAAGACACCAATCATCACCTAGCCTTAACAATGCCATTGATTAAACTCCCTCAACCCGTTATAGACATGGTTAACTAGAACACAAATCATAATCACTATAAGACATTATTTCGGGGCCGATTCTCTATCCCCAATGGAGTCGCCAGACTGTAGGACACAGAAATCGGCGATGCTGTTCTAGGCTCGCTGCCTAGTTGGGAGTACGGAGTAGCCCGCGGAGGAACTAAACCAGAGAAATAATGGAGTTGCCACCTAGTGTGAACTGGGACAAAGATTTAAGGCCGCACTCACCCCTCGCAAGGGAAGACCTCATACCTTTGGGTTCAGAACGGTCCCTTACTTAATGTCACTTGTAATGATGTGATTTGTGCAATATCTCAACCGAATCCACGCAACATTCTTATGAACAACCTATATCTAGTTCATGTTTATAAAGATAAATCATATGTCTAAGTTTGCATGCTTGAAAAGTAAGTTATCACCACGGCAAACACACAATATCACACCATGATCTCATAATCATGTTGAATTATTAAGCACGAATAATAGATAACAACCTAAACATAAACGTAAATTAAACTCCTATTGCAAAAGAAAAATAACTAAATCATGCATAAAGAAATAACTTAATCATACTTAAAAAGAAATAACATACTAGACTAAATCATGCTAAAACACAAGGTTGGATGAAACGAAATACATGTGTCTCTCAAGTGGTACGTGGCATTGTATCCCGAGTGCAAACCGTAATACCGTCCATTCGGATTCGGCTATGGAATTTATGTCCGGGTTTCCATCCAATATACCGCAAGAGCGAACACATATTCCGTTCATCCGGAAATCACATCATGCACCAATCCACAATACTCACATGAAATAAAGTACTAAAATAAATAAAAATAAAGGATAATAAATAAAAGGGGTGCCCTCGGGTCTAAACTCTTTAGTCGTCTTTCGGAAGTGCGGTACGCGGTTGTCGGAAGGGTTGATGCTCCGCAACTCCTTCGGTTTACTGGTTTAACATTTTTCTTCGATGTTTCGCTGTTCGGGCTGCTATTTTACTCCGTTTTACGGCTATTTCTGGCCGCGGTATTGGCTCACAGTTTTACCGTAAAACGGGACTGTCTTGGGCTGTTTTAGGGTCAGTTTTTGGGTCAGTTTTCGCGGCTGTTTTGGGTTGATTCGGGGATTGTTTTCGGGGTGTTTTTTGGGCTGTTTGGATGAATGGTTGTTAAGCGTTGGTGAGGCAGTATATGACTTTAGCGTGAGGGCTGATGTTACGTGAAGGGTTTGCTGTTACGTGAAGTAGGTGGTGGCTTGCGTGAGGGATAGGGGCAATGGCGTGAGTGGCGTGTGCAGGGTGATGGTTTGCGTGAGGGCTGATGGAGACATGTGGCGTGAATAGGGCTTATGCGTGAATGGAGAGGGTCTTATCACGTGTAGTTGAGGGCTTGTTACGGAAGGATATGTGGCAATGTGAGGGACTGTGGTGCGTGGAAGGAAGGATGCAGGTTAGGGGGTTCATGAGTTAGTTGGGGCTTGTTGAATGGGTAATGGACGTTGATGCGTGAGTTGAAAGAGTGGGGAGAGTGCCGAGTGAGCATGGGCTTAGGGTTTTCTTTTTTTGTTTTGCCGTGAGAATGAGCTTTGATTGTTTCTTGTGCGAATATTGTGTGTATGAGCTAGGGCTTTAGATGTGTGGTGAAGGGTTCTTTTATAGGCAAAGGGATAAGGGCTTCCCTTGTTTGAGAATGAGAAGGATTTTTGCATCAAAGGGAATTTCTTGAACAGGCCCATGGTTTTTATCTGATTGTTAATCATATGGACTATATATGCTCTGATACAAAGAACTGACAGATCCAATCTCGACACACACAGGATACCCTGAGGATCTATCCACACCCAACGAACATGCGGAGGTCTGATCTAAATAGATCGGTGAAATGACTGCCATCTAAGTGTGGAAGATGTCTCATACGCCCACAGTGGTATC
The DNA here is from genome assembly GCA_019454045.1 of Zanthoxylum bungeanum. Classification (NCBI taxonomy): domain Eukaryota; kingdom Viridiplantae; phylum Streptophyta; class Magnoliopsida; order Sapindales; family Rutaceae; genus Zanthoxylum; species Zanthoxylum bungeanum. The sequence goes on from SKCR01033755.1 coordinate 120,591, forward strand.
TCAAGTCGAAGAATCACAAGTGCTACTCAACCCGATAAGATTCTTATTGACGTTGGTGTACCATCCATTAAGAATCTTCGGTGAGTCATTCAGTGTTTATCCGCTATAAACACCTACATGTCTATACTAGTCTCCAAGACTTATGGTTCATTGAGAAACCATTGGAATCATATATTCCAGTATACGACATGTATCGGTCTCAACGGGTTTACTATACTGACCAAGTAGTGTAAACCTTGACCAGGAACTGTCTGAGAATGACAACGTCATGATACTACTCAATGTCAGTTGCGACGCTTTTGCAACAGCACCATGACTAGTCATTCTAAGGTCATTACGTCTTTACCATATTAAAAGATACATTATATTATAGAAAATGCATATATTATTCATAATAATAACGTTTTACAGTAGTATTCATAAAGAAATACAACCGGGAATTGACGCTCTGAGCACCAACCCCAACACTTACAGTTTCAAAAATTATATTGTTCTAAGATCTTATCTATGTACGTTGATTGTGATAACCCAATAAGCTTCATTTCTCTATCTCTATAGTGTTTTATGCCTAAGACATAAGAAGCTTCACCATGGATAAATTCTTACAGAGGTAAGTTTTGATGCCTTGCATCATCCCGATATCATTCCCAATTATCAGGATGTCGTCAACATAGAGAACTAAAAATACCACCATACTCCCACTGGCCTTCTTATACACAAAGGATTTTTCCGAATTCTTGAGAAAATCAGACAATTTGATTATCTCGTCGAATCGAAGATTCCAACTTCGTGAAGCTTGTTTAAGTCCATAAATGGACTTCTTAAGCTTACATACCATGCCCGAGTTTTCGCTGGATACAAAACCCTCCGGCTGTTTCATATAGATTTCTTCGTCAAGAAATCCATTTAGAAAAGCCGTTTTTAAATCCATTTGCCAAATCTTATAATCATGGTAAGCGACAATAGACAATAAAATCCGTATAGACTTTAGCATCGTAATTGGCATAAAAGTTTCATCGTAGTCGACACCAGGTCGCTACGTGTAACCTTTAGCTACCAGTCGGACCTTAAAGGTTTCAAACTTTCCGTCAGGCCCGCGCTTCCTTTTATAAACACATATACAACTGATAAGAACAATTCCTTCAAGAGCTGAACCATGTCCCAAACTTGATTCAGATGCATAGAGTCTAACTCTGATTTCATGGCCTCTTGCCACTTCATGGAGTCAATGTCCAACATCGCTACTCTATAGGTAAAAGGGTCAGTCTTTTCAACTAAGAGAAAATCAAGACTCATTTCTTGTATCAAATACAAGGGTTCAGGAGGTCTAGATACCCTTTCGGACCTACGATGTAGGTAATGAAGGTTCTTCATCTTCTTGAACTTCAGGTTTCTCTGTTGGTTCGTTGGTCTCAGGTTTTACTTCATCAAGTTCAACCTGTCTATGATTACCTCATTTAGTCAAAAATTATACCTCTCAAATTTTTCCGAATCAAGCTACAAACACATTTTAATGCTCGGTAGCATAGAACAAATATCCTTTCGTATTTTAAGGATATCCAACAAACCTAAACTTTTGCCCTCGAGGTAAAATCTTATTTTGCTGAGCCACCATGACGTATACAGGACAGCCCCAAACCTTAATATAATTAAGATTTGGTTTCCTACCAGTCCATATCTCATACGGAATCATAGGAACAACTTTAGAAGGAATCTTATTCAAAAGATGTGCGATAGTTAAAAGAGCAAAATCCCATAAGAAATAGGGAAAATCTGTAAAACTCAACATAAATTAGACCATATCCAATAATATCTGATTTCTTTTCTCTGACACTCCATTATGTTGTGGAGTACCAGGAGGAGTATATTGAGCGAGAATCTCATTCTCCTTTAAATAATCAGTGAACTCTCTACTCATATATTCAGTGTCTCAATCCGATCGAAGGCATTTAATATATTGACCAGTTTGTTTTTCTACTTCATTTCAGAACTCTTTGAACTTTTCAAAGCTTTCCGATTTATGTTTCATCAGATAAACATAACTACATCGTGACACATCATCGGTAAAGGTAATGAAGTATGAAAAACCACTGTGTGTAATCTGACTCATAGGACCACATACATTAGAATGTACGAGCTCCAGTAAGTTAATGGCTCGGTGTCCAACACCCCGAAAATGGGGCTTTGGTCATTTTACCCGAATATAAGATTCAGAGGTTCGATAAGGTTCAATGGTGAGATCCAGAATCAAACCATTCCTAACCTCCAGATTTCAGCTGTCTACTTTCCTTCAGCACCTGCAACGAATTTCAAATATGAACAAGACAAGCAAAATCTAAAATTCAACTAGATGTGACAGCTTCACAAGCTAATAAGATATCAATAACGAGAAAAATAAAAGTACTTGATGTCGATGCTCTTTCCCTTATGATCTGGGCAAGGTAGTTAGGACAGTTCATGTTCCAGTGCCCGAAATCTGGCAATGATGGCACTTATCTTCAGAAGATCTCTTGGGCTTCGCTACCTTAGCCTGCGGAGGAATATTGAAACCTTTACTCTTCTTTCCCTTCGTCTTCTTCCCTTTCGACTTGGAGTGGGAAAAAGCAAAAAGTGAAATGGGTTTCAGAAGGTGAGTCGACACTCACTTCTTCAAATCCTCCTCCACTGTGAGAAGCTTCCTATGCAACTAACGGTAAGTGCAGTGAATCCCGTTCATGTTGAAGTACATAACAAACTAGCGATACGATGCCATGAGCGAACCAAGAATAACACTCCATCCTAGAGTATCATTGAGAGTGAAATCATTGTGCCTCAATTGCTCGATCAAATCGATCAAATGAAGCACATGTGTGCTCATAGCTGTCTCTCGTCAAGTTTAAAATGGAACAGTTCCATTACTACTCTGTGAACCAAGACCTGTTCTTGGTTCATGAACAATTCACAGAGTTGTGTCATCATGCTATAAGCATCATGCATCTCAAAATATTGTGTCTTCAGTTCAGAAGCCAGAGAACTGAGAATATATGATTTAACTCTTAAATCATCATCTTTCCATTTGTGGAAAGTCTCAATCTCTTCTAGTGATGCATCTACAGATATAGCAAGGAGTAATGGACCCTCCAATATATATCCTAACTTCTCGGATCCGAGGACGATCCTCAAATTCATATCACAGTCTGCAAAGTTCTCAGCGCCCTTGAGCTTATTCGTATCAAGCATACAAGCAAATGGGTTGTTCGAAAAAGCCGCCATCGCAAATATATCAAATAGATAGCGAATAAACAGTTAACTGACAAAACAGTTTCATATAATATCAAAAGCATTAAATAATCATGAATTTTTAATCTAAAAATGACCCTCCCATTATTTCATGCAAAAATGTAATCTCCAAACAGAATACATAACAAGCAATAATCAAATTAAATATAATAGTGAAAAGTGGACCCCATGAATATATTTTAGCTCACAACTTTGGCACGTTCTCGCTTACATATATTCATTAGGTAGACAACTCATTGTCAATCACTCACTAGTGACTCCTGTTTTCCGATCCTGATCGTTTCTCGTTGTGACAACTTTGGCACGTTCACAAGGAGCCGTACCAAGATTATACTTGTCAATGATAAATTCAAGATACTTGCGTTACCCGAACAGATTTGGCATATTCAGGATTCCGCTTTCGCTTGAATTGACCTAATATCATATATTTATCCAATACAAATAAATTCCTACCGGCTATATCCTCACAGCTTTGGCACGTTCTCGGATATAGTCGTAGAATATTTATCCATAATTCGTATTGACAAGACGGACCAAGAAACATGCATCAAATATATATTAATTATAAAACCTTATTGCAAATATTCATTTTATTTAATCAAATTAAATACACACATACATACATAAAGTAAAGATTAGATTAAACATTAAATTTAAAGGCATAATCATATCATGAGTTCAAAATCAGACTCGTTTTGATACCATTTTGTAGGGAATTTTAGGGGTAAACGCAGCGGAACGTGGAAAAATAAAATTTTCCGATATTTGTCGAGAGACCCCAATAGTTTACATTTTGATCATTTTAGTCCTAATTTGTCAAATACAAATTTAAGTGATTTCAAATCACTACCAAAATGATTTCTACATATCATATACATCAAAATACAACTCACAACACAAAATCACAAAAACATCTGAATTGCCGAATGCATCACCAAGTTTGAATTTTTTGCACTTTGGTCCAAATTTGTTCAAAACAAGTTTGGATGAATTCCAATCAACACCAAATGATTTGTGCATCTTATATACATCATTATACAACACATATATGAAAAGCCCCAATTTTGGTGGAGGTTATGAACCCTAATTTCTCAAATTAATCAAATTAACAAATTAACGAAAATTAACCAAATCCAATACTTTAATCTAATCTCTATGATACCAAACAAGTCTCACCACTTTGCAATAACTCAAGAATATTTCTAGGTCATCAATGAGTGGCCTAAAAACTCTAGAATGGCAACAAGATCATCAAATGATCAAAAGTGTGCTTATACACCTTTAATAAGCTTACTTTGTTAATCATACATGCATACATCTTTCATTAAACTTCCAACACACTTATTACAAAACCAGGAGAGTAGAAAAAACTTCCAAGCAACACATGTTGTAGCTAAGAACAATAGAAATATTTTTCTAGTTTAAGAAAAGTTGAAAAACTTATTTTACTTGAAGTTTTCTTCAATTTCTTTCTGAAACCTTCACTTTTTTCTCTCAACTCTTTTTTTGTAACTTTGGAGGCTCTACACTTTATGTGAAGCCAAAGAAAAAAAAACTTTATATATGCTAGGGTTTGGTCGAAAATTGAAAGAAAAATATACAAGATATTTTTCAATTTTCAAAACAAAAAATCAAAGAAGTCAAATGGTATTTGATAACCTTTTCATTTATTGGTAAAGTCAAACTTATACACAAAATAATCTTTTCCAAACTTTATCATAATGGTACATATTTATATTTTAATTATTTTAATAATTAAATAATTAAATAATTAATTAAATACAAATATCTCAAATATATGTATTTTATTTACTTTAAATATTCCAAATATATATATATATATATTAATGATATATGCTAAATATCACAATTTGACATTTAATTAATGTGTATTTAATAAAATCATACATTAAATATAAATACACATTAATTAGGAAATGATCAAAAGGTCCTTTTGCATGTATCTTTCGTATAACCGTTAAACGATTTATAAATAATCAATATTATTTATAAAAATTGCCCTAGTGCTCTACGAGTATATTTCATTAGTGAGACTCTCTAGGTTCATGCATATCCATTCGAATTCAAAGGATATCTAACAAACCTAAACTTTTACCCACGAGGCAAAAACGTGTTTTGATGTGCCGTCCTGACATAGGCAGAATAGCCCCAAACGTTAACATAATTAAGATTTGGTTTCCTACCAGTCCATATCTCACATGGAGTTGTAGGAACAACCTTGGAATGAATCTTATTCAAAAGATGAGTAACAATTAAGAGAGCATATCCCCATAAATAATAGGGCAAAGCTGTAAAACTCAACATAGACCGGACCATATCTAATAAAGTCTGATTTCTCCTTTCAGATACTCCATTGTGCTGTGGAGTACTCGGAGGAGTATATTGAGCGAAAATCTCATTCTCCTTCAAATAATCAATGAACTCGCCATTCATATATTCACCACCTCGATCAGATCGAAGACATTTAATATATTTACCAGTTTGTTTCTCTACATCGTTACGAAATTGTTGGAACTTTTCAAAGGTTTTCGATGTTGGGGTTTTAGCGCGGGTGCAACGGAAGCTCGCGGTTCGGGCGAAATCGTAACTTTAAAACTTTTAAAGTTACCAAATAAATTATTCAATATCCAATATGAATAATTCATTCATATTTCACCTAAACATATTTATTCGATATCAAACAACGACATAAATTGGTTAAAAACATCGCGAAACTTTTACGAAAATATTTTTCCGCAAAATGGCATAAAACGTATTTTTGTCCAAACCGACCAACCAATACAAATGAGGGATGCCCAGGTCAGCTCCAATAGTACTTGGGCAGTTCATGGGCTACCCGAACAGTGACCAATTCACTGTTCGGACAACGAACACCCGATAAGACCGAAACTCACCCGATAACGCCATTTTTCACAGTTTTCGCATATTTCAACTCCGAAATAATTTCCGACAATTGTTCCAATGCCCAAAACACATCCAATACATTTATACAACATACTTTTCATCACCAAAAATACAGAATTTCCAGATCTGATTTGGTAACTAAAAATATCATTTTTCATGCTTTAAATCTAATTTTCTCAACATTAATCATATTAATAATCACACCAACCAAAGTCACCACAAATGAAGAACCCAAGAACAATTATAGGAGTTACAAAAGTGGTCATAACACTCTAGAATGGAAACAAGTCATCAAATGATAAAATTCAACAAATATTACAATAATATTATCCAATCGAACATCACACATACATCAAGCCTCCAAATCCATCCTCCATATAAAAAAGCCCCAAAATATAAGAAAGGAAGAAACCCTAGAACTATTCTAGATATTCAAGATCAAAAAATAAGCTTTCTAAGTTTATGATTATTGAAGATTACCTCCAAATTTTGTAATTTCCTTAAACTTTTTCTTGAATTTCTTCACTTTCTTCCTTGATTTCTTCAAACAAAATTGAGAGCTTTTCTTTTGGGGTGGTTTCGGCCATGGCTTCTAAGTTAGTGGGAAATGAAAAATTTTCACTTTAAATAGTGACCCTTAACCGACTTAGGGGGGAAGAGGGGTATTTTGGTCATTTGGTCAATTAATCTAATTAATTAATAATAATAAGCTTTATGTTAACAAATCTAATTTGTAAACTTTAAGCTTAATGAAATCATGCCACATGTAACCAATAATAATCAAACATATTGCATAACAAATATGTAATATTGAAATAATTTAATTATCTAGATATTTAACTTTTAAACATCTAAATAATTAATTAATGCGATTATTATTATATATGTATTTTTATTTACATTAAATAACAAATACATATATTAATGGCATGTTTCAAAGTATCATTTGACAATTAATTAATATGTATCAAATCAAATCTTGTATCAAATACAAATACATATTAATTACTAGTTGACCAAAATGCCCCTAATGCATGTATTTTCGTTTAACCGTTTAAACTATTCGAATTAACTCATTTAATCTGGTGAATCATTATGAATAATATATATTATTCATGACGCGTTGCCCATGTGCTCAACGAGTACACTTCATATTGTGGGACTCTCTAAGTTTAGGTTTATCCGTCACAGAATCAAATTTCGTGTCCATAATTCACCCACTCATTAATTATGACGACCATGGATAATCTCGCTAAACTATGCAAGTCGAGGTCATTGCATACGTATAATCCCTTCGTCACAGGCTATCAATATTATACCGGGGATATAGATAAGAACGTCAAATCCCTAAGGTATAATATAGTCGACTTTTAAATTTATGATCTCTAAATAACACTCGGAACTCACTTCCGAAGTATACCACGGCCATGGATTTACTAGATCGCAAATACATACCTAATACCTATGCCATGTACACAAGACTGACAGATTCTATCTGATATTCACAGGATATCATGAGCATCAGTCCACACCAAACGAACAGGCAGAGGTCTGATGTAAATAGATCAGTGACATGTCTGCCATCAAAGTTTGGAGGATATATCATATATCCACATTGGTATCTCAAGTCGAATGACCACTATGCTACTCGACTCGAGAAGATTCCTATTGAAGTTTGTGTACCATCTATTAGGAAATCTTCGGTGAGTCATTCAGTGTTTATCAAATAAACACCTACATGTCTATATGAATATCCCAAGACTCATGGTTTATTGGGATAAACCATCGGACCAAGTCTCGATATACGACATGTACTGGTCTCAACAGATTTTACTAACCGACCCGTGTTAGTAAATCTTGACCAGGAACTTTATTTGATAATATACTTCTAGTAGTGTCACTTTCTAGTGTCAATTAAAAACTACTTTGTAACTGCGCACTGCAAAATATATTGTCGGGTCTTTGTCTAATATATACATATAACTAAATCATATACTTTCAATCTAATCGTAATTAGATCGAATATGTATATAAAAGCAAGAAGTACTACCATAAATAAGTAATATTATGGAAAAAGAAATTGTTTGTATTCATGAATCGGACATAAATATAATCCGGATTGGCACTCCGAGCACCAACCCTATCAATTTCTCCCACTTTCTCTAGTGCCAATCCAAGGTATCATATACATATCTTAATATGTATTAAATATGCATGGTCCTCAAGAGCTGACCTAACACTCAAGAGGTAGGCAACAACAAGTAGGTCCGCTTTAACATATTGAGTTTGTCCAACAAACCCAATCGTTTCCCTTAGCCAGCATCATTCATATATTGTATAACCTAAGTTATACATCAATATGACTCAGATGCGACATCAATATTATGTTACTGCTACTAAGTTGTCTATATATTTAGAGATAAAATCCAAACTTTATGAGACAACCGCAAGCACAACACTAATTTCAAAACTTATAATCTATAAGGTCACTATGCAACTTCATAAGTCAATACTTCATAAGTTACAACTAATTCCACTAATACAGTAAATCAACCGTGGCACTCCCACTGCATCTTTTCTGACTCTATATGACATAGACCATCTAATGTAATAATTAGATTCAAAACTAATTTGATCCTAATGGTCGCAGACTATATTCCCCATGAATAAGAAATTTATTCTTAATATCTTCAAGATAACAAAGAACATGTTTCATGACCCATCCTATAGTCTACATCGTATCAAAATAACTCATAACAATTACGATTAAATTGATATCTTTAATCGTACATAATATAGTATACATTATGCCATCATCATATGGTGCATAAGATTGATTAGACATCTAATCAATTTCTCTTTCGACAAATGATTCATCATTTAAGAAAGATAAATACTATATACAAGAGACACACTAACTGTCAAACAGTTATATTAACTGTCATACAGATAGTCTTGTTCTGTCCTTTATTAGATCATATCTAATGCACGACTAATGGGAGTATCTCACAAGTCTCTTGTTTTATATCATATATAAACTTTATATCAAATATAACAAAAGACTACGCCCACTATTTTCTTGGAGAAAAGAAGACTTAGGTAAATCTTTTACCTCACAAACATCTCATTATTACATTAATAATGATAATGTCGTTAGGATATACAATACTAGAAAGAAATATGTACGCTCCCACTAACCCTACTATCACATATGTATTTTCTATGCTTTGATAAAATCAGACAATTTTACTAATATCAAAATTAGAGAACACAAATTTTCGGAAAGCTCATCTGAGTCTACAATAGGCTCTATAAGCTTGTATATCAAACTGTGATTTTAGCAGAATACAAACTCGAGGACCATTCTAGAATAAACTCTTCAAACAAAGAAATCACAATGGATCTCTTATTCGAAGAAACCATTCAAGAACGGCTTTTTGCATTCTTTAGCCTGAATACATAGTTTAATATCAACATTAACCAACAGATCTTTAATTATTCAATTAGTGCGACTAGAAACAAGTTTTCTCAGAATATACAATAGATTTCTGAGTAACCTTTCTCACTGTTATACTATAATGGTCAAACCTTTAACAAGCTCACTTTGCATTTGCTGTGCAAATAATTTGCACATTTTATGAACAATTCATAACGAAAGCTTAATCAAGTTCAAAATTTGATCGTAGTAAGCTATGAACAATCTTAGATCTATGGTTTAATGCTAACTTCCGAAATCGATATCAAATATCGCTCTCACTATAAGTTTTAGGATAATTTTCTTCGATAAGAAAACAACAGAATCATTAAGTATCAAATACTTCGCAATTGATTCTGACATCCTATTAGACTTGTATGGAAGGTGTCTAAGGGTCTTTTCATCTTATTAATTACGTACTTCCATTTATAGTTTATCACTCTCACATTTGACTTCAATAAGTCAAGTATTTTCTACAATGGTCAACATCTGATGTTACATACCAAGTAATAAAAAAATTCTATTACTTGGGATCGTAGAAATGATATTCTATCAAATAGAATACAATATTCTATTAAATAAAACAGATGATAAACTTTTGCTTGTACCTCCGAGGCGCAAGTAGTTTTCAATTATATAACCATTATTTAAAAGAAAGATTAAAATCTCAAACTTTTCAAGATTCAAATTTTCTATTTATACATATCATAAACGTAACTGTATGAACTAATGGAACCTTAATTAAAAGGATGAATTAGTGTTACTGGAGCATATCCCTAAGAGTTTTGAAACTAATTCGGTAATACTCAATATCAAACGAATCAAATCATATAAGATTCAATTTCTCCCATTGACCAATTCCATCACGATGGAATTGTAGAAGAATAATATTGAGTAAGAATCATATTCATTAAATAACCTTAGAACTAATTTTCCATAAATTCATATGTTTGAACATATCAAACATGTTTGAATAATTCAAAGACTCATGATGAATTTTAAAGATACAGTTTTCAAAACTTCAAATCGAATATCTTTGAACCGGTCAAAATATTTTATTCGTGTTTCATCAGAAACATATTGAAAGTTCTCGAACCATTCAAGACGTTCAATATGTATTCTTTTAGAAACACGTAGCTAAGTAATGACAACTCATTAACTAAGGTACGAAGTAAATAAAACTATCCAAGGCAATTTATAATTCATTAAACTGCATATGACGATCATTGGTTAAATGAGATTTAATCACATTCCTGAACACTATATTCATTAAATGGATAAGGATATGTGGTGTGATCTCGTATCAGACCATCCTTTACCATACAGAATAATCATCTAATGCTTAAGTGATAAAATCTCATTAAATAATGTTCAATGTTATTTAGTTAACCGAATATTTTTCTTAATGTTTATCTCTTCGTTAATGACACTACTAGTCGTATGAAAATATGTAACAATTATTTATAAAGAACGAGTAACTATCTAGTCGCAAGTTCTGATATCAAATATCAAAACAATCATTAAATAATATTTTAAATAACTAGACGGGAGATCTGGTATCCAATACCTACAGTTGTCGTATTGTGAGAATCAATATTCTCTATACATAACTATACATATCTCCTTTCTTTAGCTTTATTATTTGCCTTCAATTATTCACAACAATTGCAAATAATTGATTAGCAAACTGTGTCTGACACACTACCTCTAAAGGTCACTAAAGCCAAGAAACGTCATTATCAGATAAACAAATACCTAATGGGTTTTTCTTAATGCCAGTCAAGAATCTCGAGACATGAACTAATTCAGGTCAATTCCTACTGCAAAAGAAATTATTCTATCTATACTATTATATCCTAAAACGTATATCTATTTAGATTACCTAATGTGACTTAGTAACTAAGTCACTAACCATCTTGATTTTTCAAGAAAATCAGAACAACAGTTCCCGATGGTTTTGACTAATCTAACAATATCCAAGCCTACTATTAATCTAGAACCTATTCTAGAAATCTACAGCCATAAGGAAAGTCAGAAAATATATATATAAAATATGCATGCAATGGATTAAAAGTTCAATTCTATATACACAATAGAATAAAGGAAACATTAGCGGCCTTTTTCATAATATTACACTTTGCCTTAGTTATGGATTTTTAACCCAGTAGTGTCTCCCACTACTTTACATAATACCGTAATCCCCAACGGAAAATGGGAATTCAATAATTAAATTTAATTCCATAGTGAGAAGTGGACCCATGAATATATTTCGACTCACTGCTTTGGCATGTTCTCGCCTACGTATATTCACAGGTAGATAACTCATTGTCAATCACACTCACTGTGACTCCTGATTTTGGTCCTGGCCATTTCTCAATATGACAGCTTTGGCACGTTCACAAGGAGGCGTATCAAGGCTTCAATTGTCAGTGACAAACTCAAGCTACCGATGTAGTCCTGACAGCTTTGGTACGTTCAAGATTTCCACTTTCACTTGAATTTGTCTCTTATCATATAAGTTCTATCGACGAAAATGAACTACCATCAGCCATAACTGCACAACTTTGGCACAATACAGCTACAGCATCAGGAAATCATTTGCATCCGTACTGACAAGGCGGACCAAGAAACAAGTATTCCTAATACTAGTTACTTTAAATGTCTTATTTAAGCGGAGATATTCCTAAAGAGGGTTCTATTCTACATCAAATGTAGATTTTAATCTAGATCAATTTCTCAACAGTTCAATTCTACCTGGGAAAACATAACTTAACCATTAAATCTGTGTTATGTTTTCCATTAGCATAGAACCAAAATATTAAAAAACATCCAAATTACATGCATGTGCAAATATCAAAATTGGATTATATATCATATATCAAGCATGAAAAATGTAATGGATGAAGGATCAAACCTGCTCTAATACCATTTTTGTTGGGGTTTTAGCCCGGGCGCAGCAGAAACTCGCGGTTCGGGCAAAATTGTAACTTTAAAACTTTTAAAGTTACCAAATAAATTATTCAAAATCCAATATGAATAATTCATTCATATTACACCTAAACATATTTATTCGATATAAAATAATGACATAAATAGGTTAAAAATATCGCGAAACTTTTACGAAAATGATTTTCCGCAAAATGGCATAAAACACGTTTTTGTCCGAACCGACCAACCAATACACATGAGGGCTACCCAGGTCAGCTCCAATAGTACTTGGGCAGTTCATGGGCTGCCCGAACAGCGACCAATTCACTGTTTGGACATCGGACACCCAGTAAGCCCAAAACGCACCCGGTAACTCCGTTTTTCACCATTTTCGCATATTTCAACTCCGAAACAATTTCCGAAAATTGATCCAATGCCCAAAAAACATCCAATATATTTATACAACATACTTTTCATCACCAAAAATACAGAATTTTCAGACCTGATTTGGTAACTAAAAATATCATTTTTCATGCTTTAAATCCAATTTTCTCAACATTAATCATATTAATAATCACACCAACCAAAGTCACCACAAATGAAGAACCCAAGAACAATTATATGAGTTACAAGAGTGTTCATAACACTCTAGAATGCCAACAAGTCATCAAATGACAAAATTGAATAAATATTACAATAATATTATCCAATCCAACTTCACACATGCATCAAGCCTCCAAATCCATCCACCAAATCAAAAAGCCCCAAAATATAAGAAAGGAAGAAACCCTAGAACTATTATGGATATTCAAGAATAAGAAACAAGCTTTTTAAGTTTAAAATTATTGAAGATTACCTCAAAATATTGTAATTTCCTTCAACTTTTTCTTGAATTTCTTCACTTTCGGCCATGGCTTCTAGGTTAGTGGGAAATGACAAATTTTCACTTTAAATAGTGAGCCTTAACCGACTTAGGGGGGAAGAGGGGTATTTTGGTCATTTGGTCAATTAATCTAATTAATTAATAATAAAAAGCTTTAAGTTAGCAAATCCAATTTGTAAACTTTAAGCTTAATGAAATCATACCACATGTAACCAATAATAATCAAACATATTGCATAACAATTATGTACTATTGAAATAATTTAATTATCTAGATATTTAACTTTTAAACATCTAAATAATTAATTAATGCGATTATTATTATATATGTATTTTTATTTACATTAAATAAAAAATACATATATTAATGACATGTGTCAAAGTCTCATTTAACAATTAATTAATATGTATCAAATGCAAATACATATTAATTACTAGTTGACCAAAATGCCCATAATGCATGTATTTTTGTTTAACCGTTTAAACGATTCGAATTAACTCATTTAATCAGGTGAAGTATTATGAATAATCTATATTATTCATAACGCGTTGCCCAAGTGCTCAACGAGTACACTTCATATTGCGGGACTCTCTAAGTTTAGGTTTATCTGTCACATAATCTAATTTTGTGTCCATAATTCACTCATTCATGAATTATGACGACCACAGATAATCTCGCTAAACTATGCAAGTCGAGGTCATTGCATATGTATAATCTCTCTGTCACAAGCTATCAATATTATACCGGGGATATAGATAAGAACGTCAAATCCCTAGAGTATAATATAGTAGACTTTTAAATTTATGATCTCTAAATAACACTCGGAACTCGCTTTCGAAGTATACCACGGCCATGGATTAACTAGATCGCAAATACGTACCTGATACATATGCCATGTACACAGGACTGAAGGATTCTATCTGATACTCACAAGATATCATGAGCATCAGTCCATACCCAACGAACAGATGGAGGTATGATCTAAATAGATCGGTGACGTGACTGCCATCAAAGTGTGGATGATATCTCATATATCGACAGTGGTATCTCAAGTCGAATGACCACTATGCTACTCGACTCGAGAAGATTCCCATTGACGTTGGTGTACCATCTATTAGGAAATATTCGGTGAGTCGTTTAGTGTTTATCAAATAAACACCTACATGTCTATTCAAGTCTCCCAAGACTCATGGTTTATTGGGATAAACCATCAGACCAAGTCTCGATATACGACATGTACTAGTCTCAACGGATTTTATTAACCGACCCGTGTTAGTAAATCTTGATCAGGAACTTTATTTGATAATATACTTCTAGTAGTGTCACTTCCCAATGTCAATTACAAATTGCTTTGTAACTGCACACTACAAAATATATTATCGGGTCTTTGTCTAATATATACATATCACTAAATCATATAGTTTTGATCTATTAGTAATGAGATCGAATATGTATATAAAAGCAAGAACTACTACCATAAATTAGTAATATTATGGAAAACAAATTGTTCATATTCATGAATCGGACATAAATACGATCCGGATTGGCACTCCGAGCTCCAACCCTAGCATCTGATTTATGTCTCATCAAATAAACATATCATCGGTAAAAGTAATAAAGTATGAAAAACCACTGTGAGCAGTCTAACTCATGGGACCACATATATCAGAATGTATGAGTTCCAATAAGTCAGTGGCTCGGTGTCCTACACCTGAAAATGAGGCTTTGGTCATTTTACCCTGAATATAAGATTCACAAGTTGGATAAGGTTCAATGGTGAGATCCTGAATCAAACCATTTCTAACCAAATTGGTTAAGCATCTAACGCCTATATGACCTATATTAGATTGATTGTATATTATTATAACAGTTTTATTTAAAATATATCTATTATGTTGTTTCATCTCTAGTTAGGAATATATAGTCATTAACTTTACGCTGATGTTGAAGTAGAGAAACCAGAAAAGTCCCGTAATTCCTCATGTTCCTAAGTAGTTTTAAATTAATTTTAAATGTGAATATATATTCCTATTGATTATGAGAAATGCATAATCTATAGATTGTTTTTATGTTATTAAGCTAATTTCATCCTAATTAATTCTTATAATATGCTAAGTTTATATTCGAGCTATTATGTTCTTGTAATTATTACAAGACTACAAAATGCTTAACAACCAAGCACTGTTCTCACAGTTAACAAAGACACAAACTCAGCCACTACTATGATACCTAAGGGTATCAAATATCATTGGGTACAAATATACTATTTTTAGCATTGAACATGCAACATAAATCATTAAACATACAAACTCTACCAATAAACATGCAACTAATTTCATGTTTTGAAAAATTTCATGTTCAATGGCAAAATTTATTTGTTTAATGGTTTAAATTACATATTTAATGCTAAAAATTACATATTTAAATCGAGGGTTTGAAATACCCTTGAGATACTGTAGATAGGCCCCACAAACTCATATAAAGATGCTCATATAATCTATTGCGACTCTTTTCATATCGCTCGGAATAATCCATGAAGCACTTATGCATTAAAGCAAGCTTTGCTTTATCTTCTTTTGTGAATACAATTGTTGTTTACAAGACTTAAAATTAGGGATAAAATAAAATCTCAAATCCCAATAAAAATCTCATATCATTCCTTATGAGATTCGAGATAATTTTCCACCTGAATAAAAGAATGGATTGGATTCCAAAATTTTTAGATAAAAATTTTCAAAAATTAGTATTTACCCTATATCAATAATTGGGACAAAATCGAAATTGAAAAATCCCAACATTTGATGCGGATAGGAATATCACATAATGTGGAAGAAGTACTTTTAAAGTGAAACAACCATTTGGTGTATACGAAGCAATTGCAGTTACCTAAAACAGTGAAACCGGATTTATCAATCATTAATTGTTAAAAAAAAATTATAGAAATTACGGATTAATTTTAGTTGTGGTACTAAAGCAAAATTCTAATTACGTATCTTTTTAATATATGTTTTAATAGAGGTAAAAGAATTTTTTTAATCCTAAAAATCTTTTTAAAAATTTTAGTGGTGTTTGATTGTATTTAGAGTAGAGGTTTTAGAGAATAAAAAATTATTTTACCTTTACTAGTAAAAACTCAAAATTTGAGATTTTGAAAGTATAGGTTTGAAAGTTTTCTTAAAGAGTTAAATTATTTAAAATATCCTTATTTTATTTTATAATATTATTTTATTTATTTCATAACATAATTTTAAAAAATTATTCATCTAAATAATTTTATAATTTTTAATAAAAATAATCATATAACAAAACACATATAAACTTTTTGTCAAAAGCTCTAATTTTTAAAATTTTATTAATAAAAATTGTATTTAAAAAAACTTTACTTAAAAAACTATACCAAAAAATCCTGCATATAAAATAGCTTTGTCATTTCCATTTTCCTTACTCGCTACGCCAATTATTGGTTGATAGACCAATCACTGACCGTCTGACCCAGAACGGCCAGAACCCACAACAATATACAAGAGTAGTAATTACTTGTTACTTACAAAAGAGAAAAAACAACTTATTTCAGAAGCACTTTTAGTTTACCTAGAAATAGTAAAAGCATTTGGATGACAACCCAATAAAAATAACTTCTAATATTTTTTTTTTTGAAATTGTTAAAAATTCCACAGTCAAATCACTAATTTGGGACTAATTTTGGGCTTAAGCGAAGTAAGTAAATTTTCTATTGTTACAGATTCTTAAAAGAAACACACTCCCTGAATTCGAACTAAGGGATCAAAGAGTGTCTGAAGCATTAAAGGAATGCTCCTCCTTATGCTCGGTAACACTAGAGCAAGCAAATGCCACGAGGGTATCATCCCTCTTCGTGCTATGCATCTCACGGATCCAAATGACCAAATAGGGATCAAAGAGTGTCCGAAACATTAAGGGCATGTTCCTCCTTATGTTCGGTAACACTGGAGTAAGTAAACACCACAAGGGTATAATCCATCCTCGTGCTATGCTTCTCACGGATCCGAATGACCAAATAGGTAGGGATCAAAGAGTGTCCAAAACATTAAGGGTATGCTCCTCCTTATGTTCGGTAATACTAGAGCAAGCAAACGCCACGAGGGTATCATTCATCCTCGTGCTATACATCTCAAGGATCCAAATGACCAAATAGGGATCAAAGAGTGTCCGAAACATTAAGAGCATGTTCCTCCTTATGTTCGGTAACACTGGAGTAAGCAAACTCCATGAGGGTATAATCCCTCCTCGTGATATGCTTCTCACAGACCAAATAGGTAGGGATCAAAGAGTGTCCGAAAAATTAAGGGTATGCTCATCCTTATGTTCGGTAACACTGGAGCAAGCAAACGCCTCGATGGTATAATCCCTCCTCGTGCTATGCTTCTCACGGATCCAAATGGCCGAAAAGGTAGGGATCAAAGAGTGTCCGAAACATTAAGGGTATGCTCCTCCTTATGTTCGGTAACACTGGAGCAAGCAAAAGCCACAAGGGTCTAATCCATCCTCGTGCTATGCTTCTCACGGATCCAAATGGCCGAATAGGTAGGGATCAAAGAGTGTCCGAAACATTAAGGGTATGCTCCTCCTTATGTTCGGTAACACTGGAGCAAGCAAATGCCACGAGGGTATCATCCCTCCCTGCAGCCGCATTTCCCCAGCTGGCCAGACCGGCCATCTTACTGGGGCACTCCCTCCCCGTGATTACCATCTCGAAATATCCCTTATGAATGCAAGTCATATGGTAGTTCTGCTCCAGCTTCGGGGGTTTGACTTTACTACGAAAGGCTTTGCGTGCTCCCTTATGCGCTTCATACCTTGATGTAGTCCTGATCCTCAAAGATGACATGAGTTAGGTCGGAGTACTTCTGCCTGGGGTTTTTATGGTAGCACATGTGATTGGTATGTCAAGGGTTTGGTGTTTTTCCTGACCCCAAATCATCCCCCCGCGTCGAGTATGTCCCCGGAATACTGAATATGACTTTCAAGTCTAATTTGGAAAAAGCGATTGAAAATTTTTTTAACTGAAAAAAGAAAATTTTATTCATATTTGGGGACCTACTGCCCTTCCTACAACTCTCTGCGGGATATTTTGGGAGAGGGTTTATTTGATCTCCTAACCCTTGTCGGGTTGTTTAGAAAAAGAAATAAGGAAAAACCTATTGGAAATACTTCCTCAACATCTCGGCGTTCCAATGCTTTTTTAGCCGTGTGCCGTCCAACTGTTCCAAAGTATAGGCACCCGGCCTTACTACTTCCATAATTCTATAGGGCCCTTCCCACTTGGCACCTAGCGAACCTTCCTCCGGCCTTCGAGTGTTCAAGGTGACCTTTCGTAATACTAAGTCACCTGGAAAAAAAACACGGGTCCGAACTTTTTTGTTGTAGAAACGGGCCATCCTTTGTTGATAGACTGCTGTTTTCATAGCCGACTTCTCCCTCTTTTCTTCGATCAGGTCGAGATGAATTTTGATGAGTTCTTTATTCTGTCCATCCTTATAATGCCGGACCTGGTGGGTAGTCATTCCGATCTCTGTTGGAATAACCGCCTCGCATCCGTATGATAATGAAAACGGAGTATCCACTGTGGAGTCCTTACAGGTCGTCCGGTGTGCCCACAACACCTCCGGTAACTCCTCGACCCATAAGCTCTTGCAGGCTCCGAGCCGAGCTTTAAGATTGGATTTGATGTTTTGTTTGTCGTCTCTACCTGCCCGTTAGACTTGGGATGAGCAGGTGAGGCGGATCTTAAGGCGATCTGGAGGTCTTCACAGAGCTTCTTGAAACCTTTGCTATCAAACTGTTTTCCGTTATCGGTGATGACAGCCCGAGGAATTCCGAACCTGCAGATAATATTCTTTCTCAAGAACTCAGTAGCTTTCTTCTCTGTGACTGTGGATAGGGGTTCGACTTCCACCCATTTGGTGAAGTAATCTATGGCAACAATGACGTATTTCGCTTGCCCTCGCCCATTCGGCATCGGTCCGATGATATCCAGCCCCCACTGGGCTAACGGCCAAGGGCTGGACAAGGTGGTCAACTGTTCTGCGGGCTGGTGGTGAATATTGGCATTCTTCTTGCATCCCTCACATTTCCGGGCAACCCTCACACCGTCCTGATGCATGGTCGACCAGTAGAAACCTTGCCTTAAAGCTTTAAAGGCAATTGATTATCCTCTGGCGTGACTCCCATAGATTCCCGCATGAATTTCCCTGAGCACATAGTCAGCCTCCTCTTCTGCTAAGAATCTCAGAAGGGGTACCGTATAGCCCCTTCGGTATAGTACCCCTTCGATCAGGGAGAACTTGGTGCTTTTGAATTTCAATTTTCTGGCTTCCTTTTTATCTTCAGGTGTCTCCCCGGTCTCCAGATATCTTCTGATTGGTTGCATCCATGAAGATTTGCTCTCCATATCCAATACCTCTACCTCGAGCTCTCCTACGCTTTTTTCTCGGAGGCAGATTAGAGGGACTATTCTAGGATTTTCTGACCTGATTGAAGATGCGAGTCGTGCTAAAGAGTCTGCCTCATAGTTGTTTTCCCGGCCGATTTGCTCAAAGCGCACATTCCTCATTTTCCCCACCAACCTTTTTACCTCAGCTAAATAGGTTATCATACTCGGCTCCCTGGCTTGGAATTCTCCATTCAGCTGCTGAACAGCCAGCTAGGAGTCGTTTCTTACAACTACGTCGTGGACGCCCATCACCGTACATAACCTTAAACCGGCTAAAATTGCCTCATACCCTGCCTCATTATTTGTGGCCTCGAAGGCGAATCTCAAGGCGAACAGCACTTCTTCACCTTTACCATTTTTCAACACGATTTCGGCCCCATTACCTTGTGAGCTGGCAGATCCGTCTACTGACATCTCCCATTTGTCTTCCCCCACGGTTAGAATTTGGGGTTCTGTGAATTCAGCAACAAAGTCTGCTAGAGCCTGCCCTTTTACCACTGCCATCGGGAGGTAAGAAATGTCGTGTTCACTTAACTCTACTGACCACTTCATTAACCTGCCCGAGGCCTCTGGTTTTTGCAAAATCTGCCTCAAAGGATAATCGGTGTAAACCCCAATAGGATGGGCCTGGAAGTAAGGTCGTAACTTCCGGGCCGCAGTGATTAACGACAAGGCGACCAGCTCATGTGCTGGATATCTGGTCTCAACATCTAGTAAAGCTTTGCTAACATAATATACTGGCCTTTGAACCTTATCAGCCTCTTACATTAATACCGAACTTACTGCATGCTCCGAAACAGCTAAATATAAGTATAAGGTATCACCCAGGGACGGCTTTGCTAGAAGTGGGGGCTGCATCAGGTATTGTTTCAACTGTAGGAAGGACTCCTCGCATTCTGGCATCCATTTGACTTCCTTTTTTGCCTTACTGATGACTTTGAAGAAGGGGTGGCACTTGTCGGTTGCCCGAGAAATAAATCGATTGAGCGCGACCACCCTACCGGTCAGGCTTTGCACTTCTTTTACCGTCCTGGGAGATTTTAAGTCCAGAACGGCTTGGATTTTCTGCGGGTTTGCTTCTATGCCTCGAGAGCTTACCATATAGCCCAAAAACTTTCCCGAGGCCATTCCGAAAGCACACTTCTCCGGGTTGAGCTTTAAATTATGCTTCCTCAGTAATTCAAAGGTTTTCTTCAGATCGGCCACGTGACACCCTGGCTCCTTAGACATTGTTATCATATCATCAACATATACCAGCATCGATGTGCCGATGAGTGGCTTGAAAATCTTGTTCACCAGCCTCTGAAAGGTTTCCCCCGTATTTTTCAATCCGAAGGGCCTTACTTTATAACAGTAAAGCCTCTGATCAGTAACAAAGGTCGTCTCATCCTCCTCCTCAGGATGCATCTTGACCTGATTATATCTCGAGAAGGCATCCATGAAGCTTAGCAGTCCTTGGCAGGCCGTTGAATCTACCAACTGATCTACGTTTGGTAGTGGGAAGCTGTCTTTCGGGCACGCTTTGTTGAGGTCGGTGAAATCCACACACATCCTCCACTTTTTATTGGATTTCTTTACTAATACTACATTTGATACCCACTCCGGGTATTTCACTTCTCTGATGAAACCAGCTTTCAAAAGTTTTTCTACCTCGGCAGCCATTGCCCTGCACCGTTTCTGGTTAAAGGTTATTCCTTTTTTGCTTGACCGGTTTATGTGATGGGCTTACTGCCAAACGATGATTGATGAACTTCGGATCAATCCCGGGCATGTCGTCGTGCCCCCACGCAAAGATGTTCGGGTACTCTTTCAGACACTTCAGCAGATCCTGCTGTAGGACACAGAAACTGACGACACATGCTGTTTTAGGCTCGCGGCCTGGTCGGGAGTACGGAGTAGCCCACGGGGGACTAAACCGGAGAATAATGGAGTCGCCACCCTGTGTGAACCGGGAAAATGATTTAAGGCCGCACTCACCCCTCGCAAGGGAAGACCTCAAACCGTTGGGTTCATAATGGTCCCTTACTCATGCCACTTGTAATGAAATGATTTGTGTGATAATTTAATCGAATATACGCAATATATTTCCAAGAGTATTCAACTCTTAAGTTCGCATGTATAAAATAAATCATTATAACGGCAAAAATGCAATAGCACACGGCAATCTCATGAACATACTTCGATTATATATGCGGAAAACGAAGAAAGACCTAAACATAATGCAAATTCCAAAAGCAAAATAAATAACTAGTCATGCTTGAAAATGAACAACTAAATAGGCTAAATCATGCTTAAGAACCAAGTAACATACTAACAGCCTAATCATGCTTGAATACCATCTAATGAACACATCAAATAGATAAATGCAGGAATAAAAATAGTATGATTGATTACATAATGCAAGAGAAATCCCCAAGAAGCAATCATGCATGAAATGTGATGAAAAAAAAGACTCAGTTCAGTGTATGCGCGTTCGTGTAGCGTTCGAAAACGCGTTTGAACGGTAAACAGAAGGTTCTCGTTCGTGTGGCGTTTGATAACACGTTCGAACGGGACAAGACCTGATGAAACAAAATGCATGCGTGTTCGAGTAGCGTTCGTAAATGCGTTCGAACGGTAAACAGAAGGTTCGCGTTCGTATATCATTTGATAACGCTTTTGAACGGGACAAGACCTGATGAATGATAAAACAAAGGAAATACGTGCGCGTTCGAATAGCGTTTGTAAACGCTTTCGAACGGGAAATTGAAGGTTCGCGTTCATGTAGCGTTCGAGAACGCGTTTGAACGAGACAGGACCTGATGCATGATAGACGACTCAAACGCATACACAGATGCACAATGTAGGACCCTGTGTGCCCGATTGAACTCATTCCCATTCAATCGGGCGTACCTTGTCCGGCGCGGTAAAATATCGTGTTAAAGGTAGCCTTCAGGTATTTTCCCTCGAATAGAGGACCTTTAATCCACCCTAGTTAGCCCATGCGCATTAGAATGCAATACATGCATAAATAGAACAATGATATGCATAAAGTCAATGACATAACAAAAAGCGCGGCAAAACATCGTGGTAAGGTAGCCTTCAGGCATTTTCCCTCAAATTGAGGACCTTTAATCCACCCTAATTAGCCCATGCGTGTTACATCACAATGCATAGAAAGTAAAGACAACGATATAGGACTTCGTATGCTCGGTTGAACATATCTCACATCCAACCAAACATACTTTGTCCGGCTCGGCAAAGTATTGGCGTAAAGGTATCCTTTTGGTTTTTTATTCCCTCAAATGGAAAACCTTTAGACCAATATACTAAGCCCATGCGTATCACATCATCAACACACAAAGAAACAACATACAGAAAGTAAAATGGCGAAATATAAGATGCGGATAATAAACAGTCAAGATAAAATAAAGAGAGATATGTGTCGTTTGCTCAAGTGGTACGTGGAGTTGTATCCCAAGTACAGACCGCACTACCGTCTATTCGGATTCGGCTACTAAATTTACGTCTGGGTTTCCATCCTATATACCACAAGAGACGACACATTTTCCCTTTCATTCAAAGGCCACAACGTGCATCCACAAACGACTCTCATGCGAATAAAACAATTAAAAGATGAATGACAATAAATAGGAAAAGTGCCCTCAGGTCTAACCTTTTAAATCCCCTCTCAGACGTACGGTACACGATCGTCGGAAGGGTTGATTCTCCGCAGCTCCTCCGGTTTACTGGTTCACGTCTTTCCTCGCTGTTTTCACTCCTTTTTGCTGCTGTTTTGGCTGTATTTTCTGGTCACTGTTCTGCGGTTTTAGTCTACTGTTTTGTGCGGTAATAATAATACTGTTTTGTGCGGTTTTAAGGCTGAAAACTGGACTACTTGCAGAGGGTATTTGTGGCAGTTAAGGGGCTGTGTATTCGGTGGTTTGTGCGGTAATGGGGACTATTTTTTTTTTTGGCTTGATGTTCTCGGCAATTGAGAGTGAGGGAAGAGAAGAGAATTCTTTGTTGCTTCTTGCTTAGGGTTAGGTGTGAATGCTAGAGCTTTTTTCTCTTGTGTATGCGTGAATTGGAGAGACTTCAAGGGTTGGAATTGCTTTGTTTTTATAGGCAAAGGCTAGGGCTTCTCCTTGTTTGAAAAGGAAGGAATCAATTAGTGTCTCACAAGGAAAGTCTAATATGTAATTGGGGACAAGATTTAGTTAGATTAGGAATAGGTTTATTTGATTTGTTTTATTTAGGTAGGGATATATTTTATATTTTATTTGATTTATTTTAATTTGGTATGTGATTTTTTAGATTGGATTTTAATTTCACCATGTGTTAAATATGTGTTGTATTAATTCAGATATGTTTTATGGGCTTTGGTGGGCTAATTGGACCTCGTCTAAGTCTCCCCTTATTTTTACATTCTTTCCATTTTGGAGCATAGGACTTCGTATGCTCGGTTGAACATATCTCACATCCAACCAAACATACTTTGTCCGGTGTGGCAAATATTGGCGTAAAGGTAGCCTTTTGGCATTTTCTTCCCTCAAATGGAAAACCTTTAGACCAATATACTAAGCCCATGCGTATCATATCATCAACACACAAACAAACAACATACAGAAAGTAAAATGGCGAAATATAAGATGCGGATAATAAACAATCAAAAAAAAATAAAGAGATATATGTGCCGTTTGCTCAAGTGGTACGTGGAGTTGTATCCCAAATAGAGACCGCACTACCGTCCATTCGGATTCGGCTACAGAATTTACGTCTGGGTTTCCATCCTATATACCACAAGAGACGACACATTTCCCATTTCATTCAAAGGCCACAACATGCATCCACAAACTACTCTCATGCGAATAAAATAATTAAAAGACGAATGACAATAAATAGGAAAATTGCCCTCAGGTCTAACCTTTTAAATCGCCTCTCGGACGTACGGTACACGATTGTCGGAATGGTTGATGCTCCGCAGCTCCTCTGATTCATTGGTTCACGTCTTTCCTCGTTGTTTTCACTGCTCGGACTGCTGTTTTCACTCCGTTTTGCTGCTGTTTTGGCTGTATTTTCTGGTCACTGTTCTGCGGTTTTAGGCTACTGTTTTGGGGTTGTTTTATGCGGTAATAGGGATGCTGTTTTGTGCAGTTTTAAGGCTGAAAACTGGACTGCTTGCAGAGGGTATTTGTGGCAGTTAAGGGGCTGTGTATTCGGTGGTTTGTGCGGTGATGGGGACTATTTTTTTTTTTTTGGCTTGATGTTCTCGGCAATTGAGAGTGAGGGAAGAGAAGAGAATTCTTTGTTGCTTCTTGCTTAGGGTTAGGTGTGAATGCTAGAGCTTTCTTCTCTTGTGTATGCGTGAATTGGAGAGACTTCAAGGGTTGGAATTGCTTTGTTTTTATAGGCAAAGGCTAGGGCTTCTCCTTATTTGAAAATGAAGGAATCAATTAGTGTCTCACAAGGAAAGTCTAATATTTAATTGGGGACAAGATTTGGTTAGATTAGGAATAGGTTTATTTGATTTGTTTTATTTAGGTATGGATATATTTTATATTTTATTTGATTTATTTTAATTTGGTATATGATTTTTTAGATTGGATTTTAATTTCACCATGTGTTAAATATATGTTTTATTAATTTGGATATATTTTATGGGCTTTGGTGGGCTAATTGGGCTTGGGTTTGAGGCTAGCAGCAAAACCAGAAATACCGACACCGTTCGAACGCCGATTCGAACGCTACACGAACGCCCGCAATCTGCTTGACGTTCGAACGTGGTCACGAATGCAGCACGAACGAAAACAGTGAACTTGTGAAATGAATCTGATGACATACTTATTCTGAATTTCCCATTCCGACGTCCGTTTCCCGCGACTTCCGTGACTTAAAAGGTAGTGTCTCCAAATGAGACTCATCATAGGGACTTACATGCAAAAATGCAGTGCCTACACCTGCTTCAGGACCTCGTCTAAGTCTCCATCTATTTTTACATTCTTTCCAGGTCCGAAAAGTTCCATCACCTCTAATTCTTCGACTGCCCCTAGCCGGGCAGCCTTCTTTGGCCGAGGACCTGGATCTTTACTTGCTTCTTCCTCGTCTTCGTTCCCTTGTCTTTTCCGGGTACCTGCTTCAATGCAAAGGGTCTCCCTTGAGAGGGTGGCGAAACAGCTCCGAGCCACCTTCTGGCTTCCGCACACAATTCCAATCCCTTCCCGGGTTGGGAATTTCAACTTTAAGTAATAGCAAGACATTGCAGTTTTTGTCTTCATCATGAAAGGCCGACCAACAATGACTTGGTAACTGCTCATGCAATCCACCACCGTGAAATTTATCATAATCATCCGAGTTCGGGGACGGGTTCCGATCGTCATTGCCAATTGTATCATTCCCAATGGGACGACCGTTGAGCCCCCGAAGCCGTATAGGGGAGTCCCATCGTCGGTTAGAGTCGCATACTCCACACCAAGGCCGTCTAAAGCCTCATTGGAGATTATATCCACCGCACTCCCGAGATCCACTAGTATTCTGTCTACCTCAGAACCGCCGATTGTCGCCTTGATTATTAATAAATCATCGTTGGGGAAACTCACCCCTCGAGCATCCTCATCCGTGAACATTATTGGCACTGGCCGACCACCTTGTATTTCTGAGGCCCGTTCTGTTTCTAACACTTCCAGCCCCCGAGCCCGACTATAGTTTTTTCTTGACCGGTTAGAGTCCCTGGCCAGTGTCTTCCCCCCTGCGATGATATTCACCTGTCGGCAATGTGCTCTCTGCCTGGCCGTCATAACTTCATGGTCAATATAATTATTCAAGTACCTATTCCGCGCCAGGTCTTCCATTTGCTCCCGCAAGTCTTTGCATTCATTCTTCGTATGTCCCCTCAAATTATGATGCATGCAATATGATTTATTATTCCTCCTGTCTGGCGGGAATCTCCTGAGGTCAGGTTCTATCAAGAGACATTTTCCCTGGATTTCCATGACGATTTGCCCCAGTGGTTTATTCAGAGGAATGTATGCCTCTTCCCCGACCACATGGTTCACCTGGGTCGAGATTCTCTTTTCCTGGTCATCCCGAGATACCGGCTTGAATTACATTCGTCTCGGGGGCGGTTTTTTGAACTCCCTATCTGGCCTGCGAGGAGCTTATGCCCTCATCGTCCTTTCTCTGATAGTTGTCCCCCTCCGGGTAATTCTCTCCTCATCTTCCAACAAAACAAACTTCCGGACTGTTTCTAGAGCGGTGGCATAATCCGGTGTACCTGGATCCTCAAGTGGGTCCACAACTTTCCGATATTTAAGGCTCCATTCAAACTCTCCAAGGCCTCGAGCGACTCATATCCCCCGACCTCGAGCACCATGCTATGGTACCGCTCAATGAAAGCCTTCAGGGGTTCATCGTCCCCCTGTTTCATGAGCCTCAATTCCCCAATGGTCTTCTTTGGGACGCATGCCCCTTTGAAGTGCCGAACAAATGACTTCCTGAGTTGCGCGAAGCTATTGATGCTCCCTAGGGCTAGACTTCTGAACCACAGAATGGCAGATCCCCCTAAGGTTAAGGGGAATACTTTGCAAACGGCATCCCCTACTACTCCTTGGACCTCCATCAACAGGACAAAACTCTCAATATGGGATTTTGGATCAGTGTGGCCTTTGTAGGGCGTCATGGTCGGCATGTTGAATCGTCTTGGGAATTTTACCGACCTTATTTCTTCTGCGAAGGGAGATTCAACCTCGTCGTCCCGATCATATCCTGTGTCCGTTTTGAGGTTCGCTCCCCACTTGGCCATTTCTGTTCTTAACCAAGATTTTATACTGCCATCTGTGTTACCGTGCCGCCTCCTGCGGCCTTCTTTGCGTCTGTTGCCCCAGGTGCGGCGTTCCTCATGGCTTGAGACTTCCCGTCCAGTTTCACCATCCTTCCTATCTCCCATTCTGGTGTCGCAGGGGCCATCATAGGAAGAATCTGGCGACTGTCTCCCCTCTTCTTCTTCCCACGTATCCTCCGTTTGTAAATATTTTTCTACCACTACGGACCTCATCCCGTATGGACCCTTCCTCATCGGTTCATCGTCATTACTCACATTTGCGACCCTTTTTCCTTTCGCTTTTTCGCCTCTCCTCCGACTGGCTCCGACTTCAAGCCTTTCATTATTCGTCTCTTCCATCCTCTCCAATCTGTTCATCATGGATTTCTACAGGATTTGATTTTCCTCCATATCTTTCCTCATGTTTTCCTCTATTTTCTCCATCCATTCTACTGTTGAACTCCCCGATGACCGGTGATTTCCATCTTCTGCCATCGTCTTAATACGCGAGCTGTTTTTTGTTGGAGTTCCCCACAGACGGCGCCAACTGTTGACGGCTGATTTTGGTCTCAGGGGCAATAAGAGTTTTTTACTCCCGAGACAATCCTCCTCCAACTGTGAATTTGTTCTGTTTATGGGAAACTAAAAGCAAATTTAGCAAAAGACAGATAAATACACCAATCAACAAGGAGATTTAACGTGGTTCGGCGGATCAGATCCCACCTACGTCCACGAGCACAAAACGAATGATACTTTTATTACTGAGATATGCTTCTCTGATATCTCTTGTGTTTACAAGTCTGATGATAATGATATTGATACCCCTTACTTATACTTTCCCCTTCTATTTATAATAGTGAAGAAATCAGATTCCTTTTCCCATAAGAATTCCTAGTCGAAACTACATTCACTTCCCATATCCTATTAGGACACTGACACATTCACTTCCCATATCCTATTAGGACACTGACTTATCAACCTTTCCCCATGAAAGTATGATAACTTATCTTCTTATCCGTAAAAATACGATGTCCTATCTTCTGGAGCATATCTCGCCATGTTCTCGGTCTTCATGAGGTCGATCACAATGGTCTTTTGAACTGAGAATGCTGCTGTCGATCTGATAATGCCCGATCATCCGATCTTAAGTGCTCGGGTCTGTATTAATGATCTCGATCAACAAGGGAGTTTCCCCTTTTTACCCCTGCCGTATTACTTAAATATCATATGACCTGAAAATACCACCAATATATATATATATATAATAACATTTTCTTTTTTCTCGTTAATTCTCTCAAACACACTCACAGAGAAGAAGAATAAAACCGTTTGTTTGCTTTTTTTTTTTTTTAATTGAATGGCTACGGATATTTCGTCGATAGATAATAGCGGCGCTGGTGGCTCTTGCCAACCAGGAGGCGCGTGGAATCAAGTCTCGCGGGGAGTATCGGTGGTGATTGGGCCAGTTGTGGCGGTGGCTGATGAGGAAGAGAGTGGGAATGGCAATGCGGGAAGCAAGGGGATGGCGTGGAATAAGCAGCCGTCAAATGGAGCGACGGAAGTGGGACCGGTGATGGGGGCCCACTCGTGGCCGGCTTTATCAGAGACTACCAGAGGTTCTTCTTCTTCGATAAAGTCGTCTTCCGATTCGTTGAAAGGTTTAGCTGTTGGATCATCATCATCATCCGTTCCGCAGGTTTGGGTTCTCTGTTTGGCTGCTGAGAAAGCGTAGTGATTAGTAAAGTTTATATTTATATTTTTTGTTCTTTATATGTTTTTTATTTAATGGAATTTATAGCGAGCTAAGTTTAACATTTGATTAGTTAAGAGGAATCATGAATTTGTAGTATTAAATTTTTTCAATTATTTATGTATATGGGCTAAGTAATAATTTAAATAAATTTGCAAGTATTGGATCTTACATTTTATATTTTTTTAGGATATAAAAATCTATATCAAGTCCTTAGCTTTTTTTCATTCAGCTCAGTTGACATGTGCCAAAAAAATTTATGCACAAGAGTGTTTGTTTGCTGAGAAAGTTCTGAGAGGGAATTTTTGGGCAGTTCTGAGAGAGAAACAAAGGTTCAATATTTATCCTTTGTTTCTTAGCAACCAAACAGAGGGTTAGTTAATGGGTACTTTACAGTTTTAATCTTCTATCATGGGTTTGAGGTTTTTTATATATGGTAGCTTTGATTGATGTTGTTTTATGTCAATCACAGGGTACTAGAACAGCTAATTCATCATCACAGAAACAAGTTAGCAGTAATGGAAATCCGAATTCAACTTCAAACCACACAGCCCCAACACGTCAGAAGTCTATGAAGCGCAATAATTTCCATTCATCTTCTAATGGTGGCCTCCCTCCGCCTCCAGCACTACATGGTCCTGTCGTTGAAGGTCACCCAAACAATCCTTCTCCTAGAGACCATATGCAAAAAAGCTGGTTTGTCTCACAATCCCTTGGTGTTAATGATCATCCTCATCCACGAAGCTCGTTCAAACACCACAATGGTAACTCACATCCTCGTGGAGATGCTTCTCACCATCACAATTATGGTGGTAGGCGTGATCAAGATCGTGGAAATCAAGAGAGGAATTCTCATCGGAATTATAATGTTAGAGATGCCCACATGCAGCCACAACGTGTTCCAAAGTTTATGAGGACTACACCTCCGCCGCCGCCGCCACATATTTCTTCCCCGTTTATTCCACCCCCACCCGTGCGGGCTTTTGGAAGCCCCATCGCCTTTCCTGGTAAACCTTATCATATTTGAATTCCACATTTTTTAATTTGTGATGTTCCTCTAATATGGTGTTATATTCTCAGAGTTTACATCTCCTTTCTATTATGTTGCTCCTGCTCCTCCGGAGGTCCTGAGAGGTGTGCCTTTTGTTGCACCAATTCCACATCATGCTTTATTTTTTCCTGCTCCAGATCCTCAATTGCATTCTAGGATAGTGACTCAGATAGATTATTATTTCAGGTAATCCTTCCATTTTGCTTTGTTTCCATTCCACAGGTAACTGTAGTTGTTTTATTTTGTGATTGTGTTTATCTCAAATCTGTCAGAATGTTAACTGTAGCTGCACCTTGTGTTCTTTTGTTGCAGTAATGAAAATTTAATTAAAGATACTTACTTGCGGCACAACATGGATGAGCAGGGCTGGGTTCCTATTATATTAATAGCAGGGTTCAAAAAAGTGAGTTTTTTTTTTCAGGGATACCTTTGATTAACGTTTATTTGCTTCTGATTGTTTGTGGCCTTCCGTGCTTGTTGCATTATTGCAGCAATCAGTTTGGTCATGTCATGCCTGGGCTATAGTCTTTTGGATTTGTATTTCTAATAGTACTATTATATTTTATCGCATATACACAAGTACATACATATGATAAGTGCGAAAGTACAAAAGTGCCAAGTAATGTTTTTAGTAAATAAATAGTCTTATTTATGGTATTTACTTGCATTTGTTTATTTGTTTCATTTTGATACTCTATAGACTTATATATTGTGGATTCCCAATGTTTCTTGTCACCTCCAATGTATGTAGGCAGTCTTTTTTTTTTTTTCCTTGTTTTTAATTTTTTTTCCCTAAATTTTAATAGTTAGATTATTTATAATCGTATGAATGTGAACTTGAAGGGATTTGCACTGTAGGTTTGACATTTGATTGAGAGAATAGTTGGACAAAATTATTTAGTAAATTTTATGTGTCAAAATTGTTGGTTATTTAGCCACTTCTATTAGAAAAACTATCTGCATATTCTCTCTTTATGGTGCATGTCATGGTTAAAAGGATCAATTGTTCATATATATGCCAAATGATTGCATGTGTTATTCTGTTGCATTATACGATATTCAAAATTAATTTCCTGTCAGTTTGATAAACTCTTACTCACACAACCTTCAAGTTTATTGCAGGAATGAAATTCTTTATTGAGATTTGATCTTATGAGAAATTCTTTTTATTTTTTTGGTTACAATATTTTATATCACTTGTTTTTCTTATTGCGTTCTACTTATGTGATATCATTTGGAACTGATATCTTTTTCATTTTTCTTCCTGCCATCTCAGTGATAGCATGAGAAGTTTTTTACCAACTATCTTGTTTCTAACATGAATTACGTTACTGGTTAGTCAAGAAACTCTGCAAAATCAGTTAAGAGAGATTTCCTAACACTATTTTAAATTAATTTTGGTGTTTCACTTTCCAACCATAATTTAAACATATCTATGGCATCGAGTGTCGACTTTCTGACGGGCTGTAGAAATACCGACTTTAATGTGGTTGTAGTGGTTAGAATTGAGCGATTGTGGAGATGATATTATGTAGTCTTGGATCACACAATCACATTAATGTCTGGCATTGATGCATCAGTATGTGTTTTGTTATCAAACATGTCTCACATCCTCGCTGGGAAGCTCGAGTTCTTTGGCATTTCTTAGTAATACTAACTGCTCATGTTCTGTAATCTTCGCTCTTTTATTTGTGTGTATTTTATTTTACTTCCAGAATTACAATTTTCAAAGACTGATTTCTTGTTGACATTTGTTTTCACAGTTCATTAAATATTTATCTCAATCCATTATACTTTGATTCCAGGTTTACATGCATCGAGACCAATAATTGGATATTTGGAATTATGTAATAATGCTTAGACTATCTTTGCGTCACTGAAATTGTCTTGAAAAATTATCACTCTCTTTTTGAGACCAGGTTTTGAGAGTAAACTTACATTATTTTGCTTCCAAGGGAAGGGTGCAAGTCTTTGATTTCGTCTATAATTCTAATATGGGATCTTTTTGGTTAATGTGTTTCGTTTATTTTTCCTTTCAATTCCCGTTATCACCTCCTTTATTTTGGATATAATATCTGAAACCTTGTAGTATACTTCTGTCATAGCATTTTTTTCACTGCCAACGTAAAAACTAAAAATCTTTCTATTGCGTCTTTTCAGGTGTCACTTTTGACTGATAATATCCAGCTTATTTTGGATGCTATACGAAGTTCAACTGTTGTGGAAGTTCAGGTATACCTTTAAATGATTTAAAAAGGTTGATCTATCTGGAGTCTTACAAAAAAGGATTTTATTTTTTTTTGCTAGAATACATCAGTAAAATACTGTCACAACCTACCTAAAATGTTTACGATTCTTGCGATGTCTAATGGCAATGGGAACAATGATATTGCATATACTTATTGAGAAAGTGATATAGTATGAGTATAGAGAAATTTGTTATGATTTCTAAAACTTTTGTTTGCTCAAATTGAATCATTATCAGGCTGTTCTCTTGCGTGATAGAATCGTCATATAGCCTTTTAGATCAAGCACATGTTGCCATTTTCTCATTGACCATGATCTTAATGGTCGCATGCAAAATGTCTAACCTTCCATGGTACTCAAGAAATATTGTTGTTCCTTTAGGATCAAAAGTAAATTATATTATCCAACCTGAGATGCCTCAAATTTTATGGCTTCATTTACCGAAATTGACTTGATTTTTTTTTAGGGTGATAAGATTAGAAAGCGAAATGATTGGATGAGGTGGATAATGCCTTCAGCACAATTTTCCAACCCCACAAGCCCCCGGTCTCAAGGAAAATCTGGTATTGATATGTTGGCAGATCATGTCCTAAGTGTTTCACTGGGTCAGAAGACTATTAACCACAGTAGGTCATCCTCCGGAGATTTAAGCAATCAGTCACATCAATGCAGCAGTGTGGGAACAGACCAAGACAGCATACTAGGGGTGCCTGGATCGCTCTAGCTCTGCAAAAAGTGCTACTTGAAGGGAGGAGGGTTTTGAAGAAAACGGTGAATGTCTTTGTTTTTTTTTTTCATCTTTTTTATATAGTGGTTGTTGATCCCGCATGATGAAGGCATGATTTTTCGTGAGTCAAATAGGAAGATAATTAATAAGAGAAAGGAAAAAAACTTCAAAAACAAAACAAAAATAAAAAATTAACCACAAAAAAAAAAGGTCCAATGACTTGGCTAGCATGACATTGCTGTGATAGGACCAGTCTCTGTCCCTGTTCTTGGTTTCATGGTTAGTTTTATTAGGGAAAATTTTCATTTAATTTCCCTTGCTTCACGAGTGGATGGAGTAAAGATATATGGTGGGTTTTGGTGGAGGCTCAGCTTGTGCTACATCTATTAGAACAATTTCTTGTTACATTACCATATCTTTATTTCTACTGTCATATATTATACAATTGAAATTTCTTCAAACCTTTTGAAGATGTCACCGCATAACCTGGTCCTTGTGGGTCACTCGCCCAGATTGTTATATTTCTTGTATCTTAATTTAAGAAATGGTACTTGTGGAGAAATTATATTATGTTCTTGTATTGTTTACTTGTATGTTACAGAGTAGTATCGATATTTAGAGTTCATATATCTTAGAGTCATGGAAGTAACTTGCAGATGAGATCATGGTTCTAAAAAAGGCCAAGCACTAGGCGTCATGGAAGTAACTTGCATATGAGATCATGGTTCTAAAAAAGGCCAAGCACTAGGCGTTTGGTAGAGGAGCGTCTAGTGCCTAGAGCTTTTAGGCGGTGTCAAAATGGTTTTATTTTTATTCAAAAACTTGCAATTACTGTTTGGAAATTCGGGTTGATTTAGGTTTAGGGTTAGAATTTATCAAATTGAAGTCAAGAATCTCACATTGAGGTTCTGGGTTCGAATCCAGAGGGTGCAACTTCTTGTAAGAGCTTGGGGCAGCCGGGGGTTTTACCTGCGCCGCGGCCCAGAATGGGTGGTTTGGTGGCGGGGTTTCCAACGATTTCAAAAAAAAAAAAATATATATATACAACACACTTTGGGCCCGGGTTTGTTTAATCCGATTAAACGAATTTTCCGTCGCGACGTAATTAAATCCAATTTAATTAAATAATAAGCCTAGCAAAATTATTACGGAAGTCGCTTACGAATTAATTCCAAATTAATTCGTTCACTTGAATTAAAATCTAATTTTAACTCCGTACTGAAATCCAATTTCAATTAATATATCCAATATATTATTTTAGCCCAATTAAATAAATTAAATAGTAAAATCCAATTTAACTATTTGACCGGCGTTTTCACACGCGTATAACGCAAGCTCACGTATCGTTCAAGTAGTATAAAAAATATCGATCCCACGGGGACTTAAAACCTTTTGTTATTAATTTATGAAGTCAATTTTTTACGAGTATCTAATGGATTGGTTATTTGATTGGATGGTGACTTTAAACTTAAAACAAGTAAATGAAATTGCTTGAAAGTAGATTTAAGAAAATTAAATTTTATAAAACTATCAAGGGTTATGAATCTTTCCAATATCATTTTTAAAGATGAAGCGGTTATCTTATGGTTGTGTAATATATCGATTTATTAACCTGGAACGCGAAATTATGTAAAAGCCTCTTCCGATGGTCAGATACAAATACCCAGTGTAACCCGATTAATCATATTCCTTTGCCAATTAAGTTATCTGAATTCATTAAGATTAAGTTCAAATTATGACTACCCCGCCCGACATGTATATTCCTATCAAGTAAGGAAATCTATTAAAGGGTTATCTATCATCAAGGAAGATTCGTGGGCTATTGAGTCTAAGGTCTTTAACCTAAAATCCATTTTCCAAGTTCATTTTAAGTTTATCAAATCAATCTTATTAATGGCCAGTTAACAAGACACATTAAGACTAAGGCTCAATAAATAAACCTTTATATTACCCAAATCATAATTTAACCCCTTATAAATCGGTGATATTAGACTTCATCACAACCCCAGATAATTGACTTAGTTACGACACATATTTACGGGTAGTAAAACTTAAATAAAAGAAAAGACATAAAGTAAATTGCTGGAAATTAAATACTGAAAAGTAAATGACTGAAAATTAAATGCTGAAAAGTAAAATGCTGAAAAGTAAAATGCTGAAAAGTAAATTACGGAAAAGTAAATTGCTGAAAAGTAAATTGCTGAAAGGTAAATTGCTGAAAAGTAAATTGCTGAAAGTAAATTGCTGAAAAGTAAATTAAGTTAAAGTACAATAAAAGAAAATGTTGTGGTTAGAAGATCCACTTTTATTACTACTATTTTAGATATCTCTCTTAATATAATATATTAACTTTGCGTGATAATTACCAACCAGCCATATAGGCGGTATCCTGATTAAGTCAAATTAATAATTAATTACTAACCGACCAACCAGGCGGTATCCATGCTTAGTCAGGTTAAAACCAATTTATAATTAATTACCAACTGATCAATATGGCGGTATTCTCGTTAAGTTAGGTTTTAAATAGTTATTATATTATAATTAAGGGATATTAATCTAAATAGCAATAATAAAAGCTTTACCTTTTACCCCAGCAAATGAGAGTTACCTCCTCATTGCGTAAAAAGTAAAAAAAACTAAAAAGTAAAGAAAGGAAAGTACTGTGCGTAAAAGTAAATTACGGAAAGTAAAGACTGAAAAGTAAAGAAAAGAAAGTGCGAAAGCGGAAATTAATTACTGAAAGCTGTAAATAAACAAACAAGATACAATCTTCTTAGTTATTCTTAAGGAATTTCAAAGAAGAAAGTATGAATTTACAAATGAAATGGCTTGATATTTATAGGTAAAATTTTACCTCCATCAAATCATTCACCAAATCTATTATTAATTGCTCCACTAATTGCTCCACCAAATCCATTATTAATTTCTATCATGTTTGGTGGGAGCTTGACTATTTTTATTATTTATTTATTTATTTATTTTTTTGCTTTGAAATTACTTTAATAATTACACATAACACACTTCCGGATATTTCATCCATTTCGGTCATGAAATCATGCGAATTCGAAATTATTTTGTTCTTCCAAGTTGTAGATCTTTGAGTCTTCTTTAATCTGGAACTTGAATCAGCTCAATCCGAGATCGAAGTAAAAAGTTATGCCCAAAATACGATAGTTGCGAAAAACTGGAATTTCCAAAACTGCACTTCGTTAGAACGCTCTTTCAAGTTTCCAATCTCCAAAATTAATATGTCAAGTCCAATTTTTGCCCTTATTTGACCCATATTTCATCCTAAATGATTTCATTGAGTCCCAATATTATTTTATCTGCAAAATAAACTAAAACACATCAAAACGTTCATCAAACCCGAGAAACTAAACAAAATATTAAGTAAAAGGGGCGGTAAATATTGATATATTTTCCGCTCATCACACCCCAAAACCTAACATTTTGCTAGTCCTCGAGCAAAACAACAAAATAAAATACAAGAAACAATTAAAATTAAACTAAGCCACTTTCGTATGGATCACAGTTGCATTTAGCGTATGCAACAAGCTTTTAACCCCTAGGTGTCCCTAGTGGACGAGTTGTAGTCTCGTGAGGGCTTACAACAATGATACCCATAAACTTTTTACAAAAGTAAAAAGATAATAAAATTAATACACGCAAAAGCAAAAAGACAAGAGAAAAGAGAATAAAGAAGTCAGTGACTAAACAGATGAAACTTTTAATCCAAGTCAATAGTTCTTTTGTTTCTTTTTAAATTACCGAATAAGTAAATTCTCCGATTATTTTTACCATTCTCCATATACACAGTCAATAAAATATTAATCAACTCATTTTGCCCACAATAGTCACGGGTGTAGTTGAGAAGAGAGTAATATTTTTGTCCTAAAGTTTTATCAGAATTCACATTTTTTTAAGCAATAGAATAATTTTTTTTCTGATTTTTTTATTTATATAAAATATCTTCCATCTATGTAGCGAGCTTTGGGCCAGTGACTCACAAACCAGTTGGTTTTAGGGCACTAGGTATTAAGATACCCCTACGGACTTAATTACTCAGACTTCAGATATATATATATATATATGCAACATCTTTGATCCATGTAGCGAGCTTTGAGCCAGTGACTCCCAAACCAGTTGGTTTTAGGGCACTAGATGTTAAAACACCCATACAGACTTAATAACTCGGATCTCAGACGTTTTTTTTATCCCATCGCTTTTTAGAAGCTTCCTCCAATTAAACTAGAGCACTGAATATTACAAACTCGTCAATTACTTCTCATGTCCGTATGTTACCATGCAAGTTGATAATATCTGTCAACTGAGCATATGAAGATCCATTTTAGTCAGTTTTATGGAGAATTCACAAATTAAATAATTCAAAAGGAAATAAACAAAAATTAACTTGTTCCGAAATAGGCTGAAGTACGTCTCAGGAGTGGAAATTCCTTACACAGCTATCTCACACCAATTTCACCTGATTAATCAAATTAAAAACAGAAAAACAAAATAATTTTTTTTTTAAAAATTTTTGTAAAATTTTTTAATTTTTTTTTGAATTTTTCGAAATTTTTTGACTAAAATAAAATAATAAAAATAAGATACAATTTAACTATTCTCCTCCCTCAAACCTAAATGAGACATTGTCCCCAATGTCTTAAACAATAGAAGAAGAGTTTAGAAAATCGTACCCGGTTAGCTGAAATTCTATATCTAAATGAAAAGTTATGTTGGACAATTATGACCCATAGCGTCACTATTTGTAAAAGACATTGTGGTTTTTGTACAAATTAACTATGTGACAATGGAAATTGCATTTTATCATTTTGTAATTAGATTACTTATATATATAAATGATAAAAGTCCTCATGATTAGTTCCAGATTATAAGATATGAGACAATATCAATCCACAAAGGTTTAATCATTAAATATCCCTAGTCGTAGTATTATCGAGACTGGACATCGATAATGCATAATAGACTAGTTTGCACTTATGCGTGTTATAGAAGCGTAACATCATCGTTCTCATATATTTAAGTATTGGATACTTATGCAAGTGTGATATGAGGTTGTGTTTACCGATGATACGGAAACAGCTTCGCTCTGGATAGACCCATCAGAATCCCATTGGTAGTATGACTATGTGTCTATGGGAATCCGAATCAGGGTAGGTGTATTTGGTCTTAACCTGAGACTTGCATCGCTAGTACTTGCGACAATCAATACGCTTTGGTTTTGATCGTCCGGGACTTTAACAGGTTTTGTGTACGTCTCTTCTGGGTTTATTGAGAATCGTAGTGTATTGGGTGTGATGTCAAGACGGAAGTATCCCTTCAGTCATATGGAGATGATGATCACGCATGGATACATAATTGGTTCTCTATTATGTTGCAACTATCGGGATAATATGACAAGGTCATGATTATCCGATTATAGAGACTAGTTGCTTGTGATCCGATATATGCTTCGTACGGGGCAGACACTATTCCAGCCCCAGGCCTTGCATGTGATATCAGATACTGGATCACAATACGCAATACTACGTATACTATGCATGTTATAGATTATATATTCCTTAAAGAATATTTCTGGAGAATTGGGTAGGCATGGTGCTTTGCTAGAAGCCAACCATGTCTCGTAAATCGGAAAGAACGTGGTACCGGGTACGCACATGTTCGAATAGTCCAATGACCGAATTTACTGCCAACATATCCAGGGATTTCATGGGTCGCTTCCCGAAGATTCACCGATGACGTATGACTCGAACATAATTAATCTGGGATTAATTAGAAGAGAGAGACAATTAATCTAGGATTAATTACGACAATATTTTATCTGGGATAAAATTCAATTAAAAGAGAGAGAACGATTAATTTGGAATTAATCGATTAAAATAATATATTCGATATATTATATGAAATTGGATTTCATAACGGAATTAAAATTGGATTTTAATTCGGGCGAACGAATTAATTTAGAATTAATTCGCGAGCGACTTTAATAGTAATTTTGCTAGGCATAATTATTTAATTAAATTTGATTTAATTACGTCGCAATGAAAAATTCGTTAATTCCGAATAAACGAACCCGAGCTCGGGATGTGTTTGCGGGCCCACTCAGATTTTGAATCAAGTGGGGCATCACATCAAGTCACATCATTAGTCACTTTATTTGCTTTAAGGTGATGGAAGTTAGTGAGCAAATTATTGGTAACTTGTTGCTTACACAAGTTAGACTTGTGATGAACATTTACTAACTACACTTTTGGTAAATGGATTTGATTTTTGAAATCAATAATACATTTAACAAAATTTGAAAACTCACTCACTCTCTCAACACACAAAAAACCGTGAGCCTCTCCCTCTCATTTTCTTCTCCATTTTGCCGAGAACTAGAAAGAGCAATAGGAAGATTTTGTTGCAAAATTTTCATAGAGCTAGCACTCAAAGGATCAAACAAAGGTGTTAGGGAAACCTTCCCTAGAGTTTGGAATCTCAAAGTTCAAAGCTTGGAGCTTGACACTCAACCTTGAAGGAGCTTGGAACAACTTCAAAGAGAGAAAAATTTTTGAACTCTACACATCCATCCTATCGATCAAAGTGA
Source organism: Zanthoxylum bungeanum (assembly GCA_019454045.1). Classification (NCBI taxonomy): domain Eukaryota; kingdom Viridiplantae; phylum Streptophyta; class Magnoliopsida; order Sapindales; family Rutaceae; genus Zanthoxylum; species Zanthoxylum bungeanum. The sequence goes on from SKCR01033755.1 coordinate 160,736, forward strand.
GTATATTTCCGCTATACTTCTTTTCGTATTCACATGATTTCATGCTTAATATGATCTTGGTTTTACCTTAGAAACCCAACAATGGTATTATGATCCCTTTTGAGCATGAAATTGAATTAGGGTTCTTAATCTAAAATTTGGGTATTTTTGATTTGAACATGATTTGATCAAATTATTTGTTTGAGTATGCTTATATATTGATAACTTAGAGTTATGCATGATCAATTTTATGTTGAATTAATTGGATTAATTTTCCCCAAAAACATAGGCTTGGCCGAATGTGTAGAGCCCTTGTAGCTCATGGTGATTTTGATTTTTTAGATCATTGGATGAGTTTAAAATGTATGGATAAATTGATTTGTGATTTAATTGGATTGAAATCAAAATTAATGAAAAAATCCCATGATTGCCGTGAGCCTTGGAGAGCATGTTGGACTTGACTTTGCTTCAATAATGTTGGACATGTATTGATAATAATTAAGCATGATTAATTATGTAAATTGGTATTTTGGAAATATTAATTTAAATAATTAATCATGGCTAAACACTTTAATTAATTAAATTGTGAAATTTGGAATATTAGAATTTAATTAATTAGGTTTAATTTGGAATTGGGCTAAAATTGTTGTATTTGGGCCTAATGGGCTTGGTTGGACCAAGTTGGTTTATGACAATTGGATTAGATCCAAATTGGGCCTAAAACCATTCCATTAAGTCCAAATATAATAAATGGGCCTTTAAATAATTAATTGGGCCTAATGGGCCAAAATTAATTTTGTGGCAAATGGTGATTCCTTATTGGGCTTTGGTTGCCAAAGTCTATGCCTTAAGAAATTAATTGAAAGCCCATTGGACTTTAATTAAATTGACATTGGATGTTAATTGGGCTTTGAGACCCATTAAGATTAGATTTAGAATCTAAGTCGTAAAGGCACATTAATAAAGTGTAATTATTTAATTTGGAATTAAATACAGAATTAATATTGAATACAAATTAAATCAGATTTAAATTTGTAGTTCCATATAATTCAAGAATTCGTACTTTGAGTACTTATTTTTAAACGAGTTGGACTCGCGCAAATCAAATCGTTGTTTGAACATTGGATGATCACTTAATTCAAAGATTAATTAATTGGATTAGATTGATTGAATAACATGCTTTGTGTGAATACATGAATGTGTTGTATGAATAATGTATATCAGATGGATATTAGATGGGTGAGGGAAATTTTGGAAATTATTGTAATAAATTTAGAATTTATTAAATTGGACATGCGTGTCCAGCCTTTATCTCTCGATTCTTTATAATTCTCTTCTCACCAATTCCCCTCAATGTAATGAGGTTTCTTTGATGTATTATTTAATTGGGTAGAAGTTAGAATAGTGCTAGCCGGGGAGAGGAAAGAGAGTGATTTGTTCTAGAACAATTTGTGAGAAATCCATCCGCATATCATTATTAATTTATTTATCGCGCCATATTATGCTTTTAGAATGCATGCTTAAGGGTGTATGATGAGACCTAATCAAAGATAATAAATTGGTTGCCAATTTATGCGAAAAACCCTCAATAAATATTAAGCGTTTTCCTTCCATTGAGTGATTCATTCTCAAGATCAAGATTGGCATTGGTTTGTTGGCCAAAGTCAAGACCTTTCTCCATCGCGGATGTGTTTGAATCATGAAAGCCTTGTTCCATATCGTATGTCTTGCCCAAGTTGTGATTTGTTGGCCAAAGTCAAGATCACTTCTTGTTCATCGACATCGATTACGAAGCTTTCCAAAGTCAATGGGTCCCGCTTAACTGGAATCATTAAGCTTGTTGAGCCAAAGCCAAAGCTTAGTTGATTCAGAGCAAAAGGTTAGGAAAATATATTGAATATATTGGCATATATATTGTATATATTTTTCGGACTTGGAGGTCCACCTACCGGATCTTGGAATTGGATGAGATCCAATTGATCTTAGAGATCTACCTAGTTAACTATCATACAGCTTGTTGGCCAAAGTCAAGGTTGTGTATTATTTAACGGGATCCTAGCCCACTAGGAAACTAGGTTTCCCGAGTACTCAACAGAGGGTTAAAGGCTCGCCGAAAAATAGTGGGAGACCAGTATTGAATTTGCAATTTGGTTCAAAAACTTGGCATTTGCGCTTTCAAATTATTTCGTCAATTATATATTTATTAGTTGGACTAATATTTTATTATTTTTCTTGTAACAGTTCGACTGTACCCAAATATCGTTAATTGAATAGTTTGACTATTGCAATTAAGATGGCTGGAAAGATCGGGGTTAGAGACATTATCATTGGCGAAAATGTCTTTAATGGCGCGGACTTTCCTGATTGGGATATGAACCTCAGGATTGTCCTGGGGGCTGAGAGGATGCTCTATACGATAGAGAGACCTCTCGGGCCTGAGCCCGGAAATGAGCAGCCGATTGAGCTTGAGCTTTGGAAGACTCATAGCGATGACAACTCAACTGCTCAGTCCGTCATGCTCGCTGCGATGACCCCTCAATTTCGTCGCCAAAACAAGGGATTGGATCCCTATACTATGATGGAAAAATTGAAGGACCTTCATCGATCTAACCTTACATCACAAAGGTATGAATTGCAGAAAAAGCTCTTTCGCTCTCGAATGTCAGAGGGTACATCTGTTGAGCACCATGTGTCACAGATGATTGCTGACATTGAACAACTGGGTCAGCTAGGCATAACCTTTGAGGCTGAGACTTCTATAGATTTGATCTTACAGTCTCTTCCTGACAGCTGGAGCGGGTTCATCATGAGCTACAATATGATGAACCAAGACCATACTCTTGGAGAGCTGATGGTAATGCTGCGTGAAGCAGGAAATGAGCTATTGAATGGCAAAAAGCGCGAGGCGCACTTCGCTTCAACATCTCAGTCTCCCAAGGCTTGGCCGAAGGCAACTTGAGGTGTAAAAAAGAAGAAGAAAAAGAAGGGCAAGGCCAAATCCTCAAAGTCTTCGGGAAGGCCAAAGACAAATCCCAAGATGTATGCCTGCGGTGTGGCAAACGGGGTCACTGGAAGCGTGGCTGCCGTGAGTACAAGGCGCACATGAAGGAAATCAAAGCGGGCAAGACACCGGCTTCATGTATGTTTGTTATAGAAATAAACATGTCTACTTCTAGTTTTAAAAATTGGATTTTTGATTCTGGTTGTGGTACTCATATATGTACTGATGTGCATGATCTGCAGATTAGCATGGAACTGGCCTCATGAGAGATTGACCTCCGCGTTGGAAATGAGACTCGAGTCGCCGTTTTTGCCGTTGAGACTTATATTTTGGAACTGTCCTCGGGGCATGTACTTAATCTTTCAGACTGTTATTATGTACCTAGTTTGACTAGGAATATTATATCTGTATCTTTATTGGCCCAATGTGGCTATACTTTTGTTTTTAGAAACACTGGGTGTTTTTATGAAAAAATGATATGTAGATATGCAGTGCTGATGTGAATAATGGTCTTTATATTTTGAATATAAATCAATCTCAAACATATAATGTAAAAACAAAAGGCTTAAATTAAGTAACAAAGATGAAACTTATATGTGGCATTGTCGTCTGGGATACATTAAAAAGACTCGCATATCCACACTTTCGAAGAGTGGGTACTTGGACGGATTTGATCCAAATTCATATGACGTCTGCGAATCTTGTTTATTAGGCAAAATGCCTAAAACACCTTTTAGCGGTAAAAGTGCACGTGCCACCGAACTGTTAGCCCTCGTTCATAGTGACGTATGTGGGCCTATGTCTAGCCAGGCTAGAGGTGCATATGAATACTTCGTAACCTTTACGGATGATGCATCGCGTTATAGTTATGTGTATCTTATGAGACACAAGTCGGAAACCTTTGAGAAATTCAAAGAATTTCGACACGAAGTTGAAAAACAGACCGGTAAAAGTATTAAAACATTACGGTCGGACCGTGGTAGAGAATACTTGAACAATGAGTTTCTTGATTACTTGAAAGAGTATGGTATTCTTTCACAGTGGACTCCTCCCGGAACACTTCAATTAAACGGTGTGTCCGAAACGGAGAAATCGAACTTTGTTGGACATGGTAAGGTCGATGATGAGTCGCACAGAGCTACATATTTCCTTCTGGGGATATGCATTGAACAGTGCAATACTTATTTTGAATAAGGTTCCGTCAAAGTCTGTTCAACAGACTCCGTATGAGATATGGACAGGAAAGAAACCGGGTTTCTCATTCCTGAGGATTTGGGGTTGCTGGGCATACGTTAAACGTTTGGAAGGTACCAAACTTGAACCCAAATCGGATAAATGTCTATTTGTAGGTTATCCTAGGGAAACCAAAGGATATTACTTTTACAACCCACAAGAGAACAAAGTATTTGTTGCTCTACATGCGGTTTTCCTTGAGAAGGAATTCCTAAATGCATTGATTAGTGGGAGGAAAGTAGAACTCGATGAAAATTGGAGTGATACTATTCCTGGCACAGAATCCTTAACGGAACACGAACAGTTCATCAGGGATGAGACTGTACCACAATATTCGAATACATAAGAACCGCGTAGATCGGAGAGAGTCAGAAAACATCCTGAGAGGTATGGGTTTCCTCATGTAGATATTAATCCTATTGAGGATAACGAGCCGGCTACGTATGAGGAAGCGATACAAGGTATCGACTCCGGTTTATGGCAAAATGCCATGAAATTCGAAATGGATTCCATGTACACCAACCAAGTTTGGACACTGGTTGATGCACCCGAAGGCGTAAAGCCTATTGGTTTCAAGTGGGTCTTCAAGAGGAAGACCGACATGGATGGAAACATACAAACGTACAAAGCTAGGCTTGTAGTGAAAAGGGTATCGTCAATGACATGGTGTCGATTACGACAAAATTTTTTCACCCCTTGCCATGATTAAATCCATTCGGATTATGCTTGCTATTGCTGCATATTTCGATTACGAGATATGGCAGATGGACGTCAAAACCGCTTTCCTTAACGGAAACCTTTAGGAGGATGTTCATATGCAACAGCTTGACGGTTTTGTCGTACCTAAACATGCAGACAAGGTTTGCAAGTTAAATCGATCAATTTATGGATTGAAGCAAGCATCGCGTTCTTGGAACCAACGTTTTGATGAGATCATAAAAGAATATGATTTCGTTCAAAACGAGGATGATCCTTGTGTATATAAGAAGGTTAGTGAGAGCGCACTGACATTCATTGTCCTTTACGTTGATGATGTATTGCTAATAGGAAATGACATTCCCATGCTACAATCGGTGAAAGCTTGGCTTTCAATAAAATTCACCATGAAAGATATGGGAGAAGCAGCCTTTATTCTGGGAATAAAGATCTACCGGGATAGATCTAGAAAGCTGCTTGGACTCTCCCAGAGCACATGTATTGACAAAGTGTTGAAGAGATTCAACATGGAACAGTCTAAGAGGGAACTGTTGCCAGTGTCACATGGCGTCACTCTATCTAAGGACATGTGTCCTAAAACTCAAGATGAGAGAGAGACATGAGTCGGATCCCATTCGCTTCGACAGTTGGATCGATCATGTATGCCATGATATGTACGCGACCTAATGTCTCATATGCTTTGAGCATGTGTAGTTGCTATCAGGCCGATCCAGGTGATGGTCACTGGATGGTGGTTAAGAACATCCTTAAGTATCTTAGACGAACTAGGGATGCGTTCTTAATCTATGGAGATGGAGAACTTGAGGTAACTGGGTTTACCGATGCAAGTTTCCAAACCGATAAAGACGACTGTAAGTCGCAATCTGGGTACACATTTTGTTTGAACAATGGAGCAGTAAGCTGGAAATCATCCAAGCAAGAGACTGTTGCCGATTCAACAATAGAAGAAGAGTATATTACTACAGCTGAAGCAGCAAAAGAGGCAGTTTGGATCCGTAAATTCCTAATTGGAATAGGAGTAGTTCCATTAGCAGCTGAGCCCGTTCCATTATATTGTGACAATAACGGGGCTATAGCGCAGGCTAAGGAACCGCGGTCTCATCAACGATCCAAGCATGTTCTTCGACGTTTCCATCTGATTTGTGAGATCATACATCGTGGCGATGTGAAAATCGAAAAGGTCGCATCAGAGGACAACATTGCAGATCCGTTGACGAAAGCTATTCTTCAGCAAAAGTTTGAGCGATATGTACATAGTTCAGGTGTTAGATGCTTGAGTGACTGGCTATAGGCCAAGTGGGAGATTGTTGGACAATTATGACTCATAGCGTCACTATTTGTAAAAGACATTGTGGTTTTTGTACAAATTAACTATGTGACAATGGAAATTATATTTTATCATTTTGTAATTAGATTACTTATATATATAAATGATAAAAGTCCTTATGATTAGTTCCAGATTATAAGATATGAGACAATATCAATCCACGAAGGTTTAATCATTAAATATCCCTAGTCGTAGTATTATCGAGACTGGACATCGATAATGCATATAACTAGTATAACACTTGTGCGTGTTATGGAAGTGTAACAACATAGTTCTCATATATTTAAGTATTGGATACTTATGCAAGTGTGATAGGAGGTTGTGTTTACCGATGGTACGGAAACAGCTTCACTCTGGATAGACCCCTCAGAATCCCATTCGTAGTATGACTATGTGTCTATGGGAATCCGAATCAGGGTATGTGTATTTGGTCTTAACCTGAGACTTACATCGCTAGTACTTGCGACAATCAATACGCTTTGGTTTTGGTCGTCCGGGACTTTAACAGGTTCTGTGTACGCCTCTTCTGGGTTTATTGAGAATCGTAGTGTATTGGGTGTGATGTCAAGACGGAAGTATCACTTCAGTCATATGGAGATGATGATCACGCAGGATACAGAACTGGTTCTCCGATATATGCTTTGTACAGGGCAGACACTATTCCAGCCCCAGGCCTTGCATGTGACATCAAATACTAGATCGCAATACTCAATACTACGTATACTACGCATGTTATAGATTATATATTCCTTAAAGAATATTTCTGGAGAATTGGGTAGGCATGGTGCTTTGCTAGAAGCCAATCATGTCTCGTAAATCGGTAAAACATGGTACCGGGTACGCACATGTTCGAATAGTCCGACAACCGAATTTACTGCCAACATATCCATGGATCTCATGGGTCACTTCCCGAAGATTCACCGATGACGTATGACTCGAACATAATTAATCTGGGATTAATTAGAAGAGAGAGAAAATTAATCTAGGATTAATTACAGCAAGATTTTATCTGGGATAAAATTCAATTAAAAGAGAGATAACGATTAATTTCGAATTAATCGATTAAAATAATATATTCGATATATTATATAAAATTGGATTTTAATTCGGGCGAACGAATTAATTTAGAATTAATTCGCGAGCGACTTTAATAGTAATTTTGCTAGGGATAATTATTTAATTACGTCGCAACGAAAAATTCGTTAATTCGGAATTAACGAACCCGAGCCCGGGATGTATTTGCGGGCCCACTCAGATTTTGAATCAAGTGGGGCCCACATCAAGTCACATCATTAGTCACTTTATTTGCTTTAAGGTGATGGAAGTTAGTGAGCAAATTATTGGTAACTTGTTACTTACACAAGTTAGACTTGTGATGGACATTTACTAACTACACTTTTGGTAAATGGATTTGATTTTTGAAATCAATAATACATTTAACAAAATTTGAAAACTCACTCACTCTCTCAACACACAAAAAACCGTGAGCCTCTCCATCTTATTTTCTTCTCCATTTTGCCGAGAACTAGAAAGAGCAATAGGAAGATTTTGTTGCAAAATTTCATAGAGCTAACACTCAAAGGATCATACAAAGGTGTTAGGGAAACCTTCCATAGATTTTGGAATCTCAAAGTTCAAAGCTTGGAGCTTGACACTCGACCTTGAAGGAGCTTGGAACAACTTTAAAGAGAGCAAAGTTTTTGAACTCTACACATCCATCATACCGATCAAAGTGAGTATATTTCCGCTATACTTCTTTTCGTATTCACATGATTTCATGCTTAATATGATCTTGGTTTGACCTTAAAAACCCAACAAGTTAAAGGTTAAGATCCAAATTTATCCGACACCTCTTACCATGATCATTATCGGACCAGTTTATCTTGGAAAGAATAGGGCCAATTTGAGGTTCAAAGGCTAAGATTTGGTCAATTAAATCTAGGGCAGTTCTGGCAGTAAAGAGGAGTTCTTACAGGCTTTGACACGAACCCATTTCTCTGGGAATCATCAAGAAACACACAAAGAAAATCATAAATTCCATCAACATTGTACAGTCCAAGTGGTTTCTGGTGTATGTTCAAGTTTGCCCAAGATAGTATTGTAAAAATTTCCTCCATCGTGCCCAAGCCTCCTAGCAAACCAATAAAAGCATCAACACAGTTAAGCATCTCTACCAGTTGTTCAGACATACCTGGCATGATTAGTTCCTCGCCGTTTGATGATCCAATAAGATTCGCCTCCGCCAAGGGTTTTGGGATGATTCCCAAGACTTGACTACCTCCATCCTGTACAGCCTTTGAAACGATCCCCATTAGTCCAAGATTGCCACCGCCATATACTAAGTGCATATTCCTTGTAGGAATGACTCGACCCAATTCATGTGCCGCTGTTATGTATTCTGGTTTAACACTAACACTGGTACCGCAAAACTCACAGATGTTTTCAACCCGTCTTCTTGAAGTAGCTTCCAATTTTATCTGGATACCTTCAAAGGTGCAATGATGAGTTGAATTTATAGAACCTGAAAATGGTGAGTAATAATAGCACAAGTATCTTCCAAAGGATGATTAGTAGCAAAATAGTAAATCGTGAAAGGTCAAAAATAGCCTGGATCATGTCGGAGAAAATAACAAAACAAATCACAATTATTAGGAAAAGAAAAAGAAATATAATATTTACAATAATGTAACGGCTTGAATGACATCTATGCGTCAGGGACAAGCTTCCCATCCAATTTTATTATAAATTGGCAAACAGGGTCTTTTGAGTCAGATTCCCGAGACTTAACTGTTGTCTTTCTTTTCGGAATTGTGCATATAACATGCGAATTTCATGATACACATATCCACTGGGATACGTCTCAAGAGTCTTAGATATGTCATCCAAAGACTCCTTACCCAAGCCATCCCTAATGAAATTAATCTTATCTTCGTGGTTATCAGACACCATTCCTAAAGAATGACAACGAGCATTACATGTCATGCGAGCACATTTATAGCAAACACCCATTCTTTTAGCTCTTCTCTTTTTAGTATAGGTGCTTCTGCCTAAACCAGACAGATGTGAAATAAAAGAGTTAGAGGACTCACCTGCCAATCGAACCCGTGCTTCAATAATCCAACGAATGTCAGCAAGAATACCTTTGATCATCAATAACCTCATTCGTTCCAAGCGAGCTTTGTAAACTTTCATCACAGAGTTTTGAGGGAGAGAAAGAAATCGCTTGTGAATATTTACGAGAACTTCTTCCATCTTGAAATGACTTAACCTGCAAAATTAAATACATAAAAATAAAACAAACAAAATCTGAATATATACACAAATTTCTTGGGTTGCCTCCCAGCTAGCGCTAAGTTTAATGTCGTCAGCTAGACATGATTTCCCGAACGTTAGACTGGATCTGAAGGTGTGACACTTTCTTTTTGTCACTCAAATGATTCTCAAGAGTAGTGCTTGACACGCTGGCTGTTAACCTTAAATGTGTTGTTGGACTTGGGGTTGTGCAATTCAACAGCTCCATATGGTAAAACTTGAGTAATCTCAAATGGGCCTGACCACTTTGATTTCAGCTTTCCAGGGAAAATTTTCAACCTTGAATCATATAACAACACCTGCTGCCCTGGTTTCAATTGTCTGCACACTATTTTTCGGTTGTGCAGTTTCTTGGTCTTCTCTTTGTATAATCTAGCATTTTCATAAGCCTGTAGGCGAAATTCCTCCAACTTATTGAGTTGGTGAAGTCTTTTCTCTCCTGTAGCTTGTGAATCAAGATTCAACTTCTTCAGTGCCCAGTATGCCTTATGTTCAAGCTCAACTGGCAGACGACATGCTTTCTCGAACACCATTTGATATGGGGACATACCAATGGGTGTCTTGTAAGCTGTTCGGTAGGCCCATAATGCGTCATCTAGTTTTTCATACCAGTCCTTCCTTGTTGATCCAACGGTTCTCTCCAAGATTCTTTTGATCTCCCTGTTTGAGACTTCAACTTGCCCGTTTGACTGTGGATGGTAAGCTGTGGCAACTTTATGAGTAACTCCGTATTTAGATATGAGTGCATCGAAGTATCTGTTGCAGAAATGTGAGCCACCATCACTGATAATCGCCCGAGGTGAAAATATTATTTTTAAGGAATTTGATCACCACTTTTGAATCATTGGACGACAGTGCAATCGTTTCAACCCATTTGGAGACGTAGTCGACTGCAACCAGTATGTACAGGTTTCCAAATGATGGAACAAAGGGTCCCATAAAATCAATACCCCATACATCGAATATCTCCACTTCCAGAATATTTTGCAGAGGTCCTTCATTTCTCTTGGAAATATTTCCCGTTCTCTGGCACCTGTCAAATAGATAAGCATCTTTAAAAAGAGTGGGCCAAAGCAAACTTGATTGTAGGACTTTAGCTGCAGTTTTGTTTCAACTGAAGTGTCCGCCATATGGTGATGAATGACAGTGTTGCAAGAAACTGTTGACCTCATTCTGTGGAACACACCTCTAAATAATTGATCAACACAACGTTTGAACATGTACGGCTCATCCCAGACATAGTGCTTGACTTCTTTCAAGAACTTCTTTCGTTGCTGAGTTGTCCATTCCAACGGCCATTTTCCTGACACTATGTAGTTTACATAGTCAGCATACCAAGGGACATTGTAGAACACAGATGTTGATGATGCTGTTCTAGGCTCGCGGCCTAGATGTGAGTACAGAATAGTCCGCAGGGGAACTAAACCGGAGATATAACATGGAGTCACCACTCGGTGTGAACCGAGAAAATGTGATTTAAGGCCGTACTCACCCCTCGCAAGGGAAGACCTCAAACCGTTGGGTTCGAAATTGTCCCTTACTTATGTCACTTGTGATGATATGATTTGTGCAATAAACTAACCGAATCTATTCAACATTCATGCTCAAGGGTAATCTACGTCTAGTATGCATTCATCAAAATAACTCCTAATCTAAGTTTGCATGCTCGAAAATAAGTCTTTAAACGGCAAACACGCAATATCACACAATGAGCACATTGAGCCATTAAACCAAAATAAACAAATAACTATTTAAACATAATCATAAACTAAACAAAATACCATGCATAAAATAACATAATCATGCTTGAAAATAAACAATAAACTAGACTACATCATGCTTTAAATAACAACTAAATAATCTACGAACTACATCATGCTCAAACACAAGTTTGGATGAGACGAAATACGTGTCTTTTAAGTGGTACGTGGCGTTGTATCCCGAGTACAAACCGCACTACCGTCCATTCGGATTCGGCTACGGAATTTATGTCCGGGTTTCCATCCTATATACCAAAAAAGGGAACACATATTCCGCTCATCCAACAATCACATCATGCCTCAAACGACTCTCATGCGATAATATTTCTAAAATAAATAAAATAAATGAAAGATAATAAATAAAAGGGTGCCCTCAGGTCTAACCTCTTTTGTCGTCTCACGAAAGGGCGTTACACGTCCGTTGGAAGGGTTAATGATCCGCAAATCTTTCGGTTCACTAACTCAAAGTCTTTCCTTGCTGTTTTGCTGTTCGGGCTGCTATTTTTTATTCCGTTTCGCTGCTGTTTTGCTGCTGTTTTTAGGCCACTGTTTTGGTTATTTCAGGGACTGTTTTGGTGGTTTTTAGAGGCTAGGGGGTGCGGTTTCGGGATAGTGTTTTGGGATTTATGGGGGCTGTCTTGCATAAATTAGGGGCTGCATTACAAGGCTATTTTGAGGTGGTTTGTGCGTGAAATTGGGCTGCTTGGGGGGTTTTTTCCATGACAATTTGAAGGGATTTTGGTGCGGTTGTGGTGCGGCTGTGATGGGCTTTGTGGGCTTGTGTTTGTCGTTTGCTGTGTGAAGGTTTTGTGGGCTTGTGGCGTGCATGAATTAAAGGAGGGTGAGGCAGGCTGTGAAGTGAACTGGCTGAATGGTAAGGGCAGGTGTTGATGTGAATTAGCTTAGTGGTAATGGCAGGTGTTGATGCGTGGAGATAGTGGCTTATGTGCAGGTGAGGTTGTCTAGGCGTTAAGTTGTGTTGGTGTGTGGCGTGGGCTGATTTGAATCACGTGGAGGCTATATTGATTTGTTACGGCAACGTGTGGCTAGCTAGGGGCAGGCGACGTGAATTGGTGAAGGTGATGAAGGCTTATGCGGCAAATGGTGTGCTTGGGGAGATGCTTGGGCGTGTGTATGCTCTCAAAACCTTATGATTTGTGTGAATGTTATGTGAATGTGTTTTTCGTGAGAATCAGCCAGGGTTGTGAAGGGTGGTGAAGGGTTCTTTTTATAGGCAAGGGAGAGGTGACTTTCCTTATTGGAATATGAAAGAATCTCCTATTGATGGTGACATCTCTCTAATTGGTATCTCATAAGGAAAAGATCTCCTAATTTAGGATTGCGATTGGATTTTAATTAGGAAAGGGATCTATGAGATTTCTTTTAATTAGGAATGGATTTGACTTGATTTTAGCATGTGTTAAATGTGCATCTACCTAATTAAGAGTGCTATGGGCGTGGGATTTTGGTCTTTGGGTAGGTTTGGGTGTTTAGGTTTGATTTATGGTTTGGTAAGTGATTTATGGGGTTTTTGGCCGATGATAAGCTTTGAAACAGAGATCCAACAAGAAACCGAAGCTAAACAACTGGATTAAATCCAACAAAAAATCCATTTCCAATTTTACCCTTTCAATGTCCGTTTCACGCGACTTTCACAACTAAAGAGATAATGTCTCCATACGAGACTCATCATCGCGCTAAAAATGCAATGCCTAGAGTCGCCCCCACTTTGATGGGACTTGTGTAGTGTGTGACATTGACAATCCTATCAAAGTACGTGCAATGTATTTTTACTTACCTGGCTCGCCAGCTGCCACCTGGTCTGCCTACTGTGTTGAGTTGATAGTGCTAAGCCCTATACCTAGGGCGTCGCGGTTGCGTCTCCGTACCTAGAGTGCCGCAGTGATGATGTTGGTTGTCTGAATGCTAACCCCGTACCTAGGATGTCGCGGTGACGTCTCCGTACCTAGAGAGCCACAAATGTCTGAATGCTAACCCCGTACCTAGGGTGTCGCGGTGACGTCTCTGTACCTAGAGAGCCACAAATGTCTGAGTGCTAACCCCGTACCTAGGGTGTCGCGGTGACGCCTCTGTACCTAGAGTGCCACAAATGTCTGAATGCTAACCCCGTACCTAGGGTGTCGCGGTGACATCTCCGTACCTAGAGAGCCATAAATGTCTGAGTGCTAACCCCGTACCTAGGGTGTCGCGGTGACGCCTCCATACCTAGAGTGCCACAAATGTCTGAGTGCTAACCTCGTACATAGGGTGTCGCGGTGACGTCTCCGTACCTAGAGAGCCACAAATGTCTGAGTGCTAACCCCCTATCTAGGGTGTCGCGATGATGCCTCCGTACCTAGAGTGCCACAAATGAATGTCTGAATGCTAACCCCGTACCTAGGGTGTCCCGTTGATACCTCCGTACATAGAGTGCCACAAATGTCTGAATGTTAACCTTATACCTAGGGTGTCGCGGTGACGTCTCCGTACCTAGAGAGCCACAAATGTCTGAGTGTTAACCCCGTAGCTAGGGTGTCGCGGTGACGCCTCCGTACCTAGAGTGCCATAAATGTCTGAATGCTAACCCCGTACCTAGGGTGTCGCGGTGACGCCTCTGTACCTAGAGTGCCACAAATTTCTGAATGCTAGCCCAGTACTTAGGGTGTCGCGGTGACGTCTCCGTACCTAGAGAGCCATAAATGTCTGAATGCTAACCCCGTACCTAGGGTGTCGCGGTGACGCCTCCATACCTAGAGTGCCACAAATGTCTGAATGCTAACCCCGTACCTAGGGTGTCGCGATGACGTCTCCGTACCTAGAGAGCCACAAATGTCTGAGTGCTATCCCCGTACCTAGGGTGTCGCAGTGACGCCTCCGTACCTAGAGTGCCACCAATGTCTGAGTGCTAACCCCGTACCTAGGGTGTCGCGCGGTGACGTCTCCATACCTAGAGAGCCACAAATGTCTGAATGCTAACCCTGTACCTAGGGTGTCGTTGTGACGTCTCCGTACCTACAGAGCCATAAATGTCTGAGTGCTAACCCCGTACCTAGGGTGTCGCGGTGACTCCTCCATTCCTAGAGTGCCACAAATGTCTGAGTGCTAACCCCGTACCTAGGGTGTCGCGGTGACATCTCAGTACCTAGAGAGCCACAAATGTATGAGTGCTAACCCCGTACCTAGGGTGTCGCAGTGATGCCTCCGTACCTAGAGTGCCACAAATGAATGTCTGAATGCTAATCCCGTACCTAGGGTGTCGCGGTTATGCCTCCGTACCTAGAGTGCCACAAATGTCTGAATGCTAACCTCGTACCTACGGTGTCGCGGTGACGTCTCCGTACCTAGAGAGCCACAAATGTCTGAGTGCTAACCCCGTAACTAGGGTGTCGCGGTGATGCCTCCGTACCTAGAGTGCCATAAATGTCTGAATGCTAACCCCGTACCTAGGGTGTCGCGGTGATGCTTCCGTACCTAGAGTGCCATAAATTTCTGAATACTAACCCCGTACCTAGGGTGTCCGCGGTGACGTCTCCGTACCTAGAGAGCCACAAATGTCTGAGTGCTTACCCCGTACCTAGGGTGTCGCGGTGATGCCTCCGTACCTAGAGTGCCACAAATGTCTGAATGCTAACCCCGTACCTAGGGTGTCGGGATGACGCATCCGTACATAGAGTGCCACAATGTCTGAGTGCTAACCCCGTACCTAGGGTGTCACGGTGACGTCTCCGTACCTAGAGAGCCATAAATGTCTGAGTGCTAACCCCATACCTAGGGTGTCGCGGTGACGCCTCCATACCTATAGTGCCACCAATGTCTGAGTGCTAACCTAGTACCTAGGGTGTCGCGGTGACGGCTCCGTACCTAGAGTGCCACAAATGTCTGAATGCTAACCCCGTACCTAGGGTGTCGCGGTGACATCTCCGTACCTAGAGAGCCACAAATGTCTGAGTGGTAACCCCGTACCTAGGGTGTCGCAGTAGTCCACAATAGTCCACATGCCATACCTAGCGTGCTAACAATGTACCTAGGGTGTCACAGTTTTCTGAATACCGTACCTGGCATGCTAACCCTTACCTAGGGTGTCGCAGTAGTCCACAATAGTCCACATGCCGTACCTAGCATGCTAACCCCGTACCTATGGTGTCGTTGTTGTCTGAATGCCGTACCAGGCGTACTGACCCCGTACCTAGGGTGTCGCAATTTTCTGAATGCTAACCCCGTACCTAGGGTGTCACAGTTGTCTGAATGCTAACCCTGTACCTAGGGTGTCGCAGTTGTCTGGATGCCGTACCTGGCGTGATAACCCCGTACCTAGGGTGTCACAGTTGTCTGGATGCCGTATCTGGCTGATCCGATATCTCCATACCCGGAGTGCCGTACCTGGAAAAACTGATCTGAACCAATGTGGGCCACGCCCCCAGAATGCCATACCCGACAGAACTGATACTGAACCATTGTGGGCTTCGCCCCCAGAATGCCATACCTGGTAGAAATGATACTGAACTGTTGTGGGCTTCGCCCCCAGAGTGCCATACCCGGCAAGACTAATACTGATGATGTGATGGTTCGTTCTCGAACCATGCTGTGAGGTGGTCCATTCCCGAACCGTTACAGTGAAGTGGTCCATTCCCGAACCATTTCTGAGTTGAGATGAGGGACTTGTTCCCGAATTATGATGAGGGTCTTGTTCCCTAATTGAGTTGAGGGTCTTGTTCCCGATTTGAGTTGAGGGTCTTGTTCCCGAGCTGTGTAGATAGTGGGCTTTGTTCTCGAACTGTGTGGAGAGTGGGCTTTGTTCCCTGGGCTTTATTCCCGAACTGTGTTGACTGTGGGCTTTGTTCCCGATCTATGTAGAGGGTGGGCTTTGTTCCCAAACTGTACTGAATGTGGGCTTTGTTCCCTGGGCTTTATTCCCGAACTGTGTATACTGTGGGCTTTGTTCCCGAGCTATGTTGATGGTGGGTTTTGTTCCCTGGGCTTTATTCCCGAACTAAACTGATTGTGGGCTTTATTCCCTAGGCTTTATTCCCGAACTGAACTGGCTGTGGGCTTTGTTCCCTGGGCTTTATTCCCGAACTGTTGATGGTGTGTGGGCCTCGACCTTGTGACGCATCCCAAAAACTACTACTGATGTGTGGGCCTCGACCCTGGGACGCATCCCAAAAACTACTAATGATGTGGGCCTCGACCCTGGGATGCATCCCAAAAAATGCTACTGATGTATGGGCCTCGACCCTGGGACGCATCCCAAAAACTGCTACTGATGTGTGGGCCTCGACCCTGGGAAGCATCCCAAAACTGCTGATGATGTGGGCCTCAACCCTGGGACGCATCCCAAAAATTACTACTGATGTGGGCCTTGGCCCTGGGACTCATCCCCAAAACTGATGCTGATGTGGGCCTCGGCCCTGGGACTCATCCCCAAAACTGATGCTAGTTTGGGCCTCGGCCCTGGGACTCATCCCTAAAACTGATGCTGGTGTGGGCCTCGGCCCTGGGACTCATCCCCAAAACTGATGCTGGTGTGGGCCACGGCCCTGAGACTCATCCCCAAAACTGATGCTGATGTGGGCCTCGCCCCCAGACTGATACTGATGTAGGCCTTGCCCCTAGACTGATACTGATGTGGGCCTCGCCCCCAGAATGATACTAATGTGGGCCTCGCCCATAGACTGATATTGATTTGGGCCTCGACCCTGGGATTCATTCCCGAAACTGATGATGCTATGTTGCTGTTTCTGGTTGGCTTATATTTGCCGCTTTCTCTTTTTCTTCTTTGAAACATGTGAATACAAAACAAAACAAACACAAAAAAGAATGCAAAATATGTTACATGTATGCATGCATGAATGAATTTCCTATTCCGTTGGGTTAGGTCTTCCGCCAGTTCTCCAGGTGATTGCTCAGTCTTCTCTCTGGTCTCATGGCTCAATATCTTGTTATGTCCCAGATTCGCGAGGTGGTAGACTAGTTGCCCTCAGTCTTGGTTTAGCTTTCTTCTCTCCGCTGTTTGCACTTGGTCAAGATGAACCACATGGTGGGGCCTTCCATATTATCATACTATGCTACGAAATAGTCCCAATAGTTATACATATCATTGTCCTCAAAGAATGCCTAGTATTAAAACCAAAGAACCTTCAAAACATTCAATGCATCTCAAATCCAAGTCTTTGAATAAGTGATCTAAGCTAGACTCAAAGTGTGTGTGTGCAAAAGTTCCTTCACAGATTCATCCCCAGGTAAGCTAACTCAATGATTTCGTTTCAAAAATCGGGATCGATGGGTCAAACCAACCTAGATGTCTCAGTTACGCTCTGCAATTGCTTTTCCGTGCTCAATGTGATATGGTTTTATCTTTATTTTCCTTTGTCTTTTTTTTTCTTTTCATTTTGAACTTCTTTTTTTTTCTTTTTTTTCTCTTTTTTTTTCTTTCTTACTCTTTTTTCAACACACCTACCCTTTAAGGTAGCATTTCTCCTCATGGTGGTCCTAATACTCACCCATAGGTAGCTTCACGCTTATTGGTTATAGGTGGTTCAATTCTTTTCTTTAGATACTTTTCTTTCATTTTCAACCATACCACACATCATAACATAAGCAAATCAAGATAGACATCTAAGCAAACGGTCATTCACCGACCTATAATTTCTTCAACTAGTCACCTTGCCAACTACTCAGGTTTTCACCGCTAAGAACCTATAGTGAAATGCTTACGAGTCTAACATAGATCAATCACTCAAAGTATCAGATAAAAGCACATCAAGAGTTTATCGTTTCTAAGATTTCACCCTAAAGTAAACGATTTCATCATTGGACTTATCCCTAACCATTAAGGACTAAAAACAAACAAATTTTTTTTTGGGCCCACCATGGTTTTTCTATCCTTGCCGTACAGTTTTCTGTTCCTCGGTTTCCTTTTCCCGATATCCATATTTGCTAACTCTTTTTGACAAGACTTTTTTTTCCTAACCCAACGGGTATCTATGATGGCTTTTAAGACACATGGGTTAACATGATGCATGTATGCATGAGATGCATGTATGCATGAGATGCATGAGATGCATGAGATGCACGTGGTTATCAAAAGCATAACGGGGCAACTTCTATAGGATATACAACTACAGTTCATATGCGGGTTTGCATGGGTATATACAAAGGCTCTCGTCGATGAAGGATTGCCCATAACTAGGGCTCCCCACTCAAGGGTTCAAACAACCAAGTGAGCGCACCTTTTTTATACCTAAATGTACGTGCCAACGAGTTATGGTGTGTGACTGACTGTCAAATGGATTTCCCGTTGTAGATTTCCCAGAGGGAGGGTGAAGCGAGGCCCTCTTAAGTACCCAAGCCCCTTAGGCTCTTATCGCTTGGTGACAGGAATAAACAACGAGTCCTCCAAATTATTCCATCACGGTAGGCTACTAGTACATGATTATCTAGGTGCCTTCACATCTTTTCCTTATAGAAAGGTAGTGAATGAAGGAAGACACCAAACCATTACCTAGCCTTAAAAGTGCCTTTGATTAAACCCATTTCAACCTATGGTAGACACAATTAATTAAAGCACAAATTACAATCACTACGACACATTATTTCGGGGCCAATTCTCTAATCCCCAGTGGAGTCGCCAGACTGTAGGACACATATGTTGACGACACTGTTCTAGGCTCGCGGCCTAGATGGGAGTACGGAATAGTCCGCGGGGGAACTAAACCGGAGATATAACATGAAGTCACCACCCGGTGTGAACCAGGAAAATGTGATTTAAGGCCGCACTCACCCCTCGCAAGGGAAGACCTCAAACCGTTGGGTTCAAAATGGTCTCTTACTTATGTCACTTGTGATGATATGATTTGTGCAATAAACTAACCGAATCTATTCAACATTCATGCTCAAGGGTAATCTACATCTAGTATGCATTCATCAAAATAACTCATAATCTAAGTTTGCATGCTCGAAAATAAGTCTTTAAACGACAAACACGCAATATCACACAATGAGCACATTGAGCCATTAAACCAAAATAAACAAATAGCTATTTAAACATAATATAAACTAAACAAAATACCATGCATAAAATAACATAATCATGCTTTAAAATAAACAATAAACTAAACTACATCATGCTTTAAATAACAACTAAATAATCTATGAACTACATCATGCTCAAACACAAGTTGGGATGAGACGAAATACGTGTCTCTTAAGTGGTACGTGGCGTTGTATCCCAAGTACAAACCGCACTACCGCCCATTCGGATTCGGCTACGAAATTTATGTCCGGGTTTCCATCCTATATACCACAAAAGGGAACACATATTCCGCTCATCCAACAATCACATCATGCCTCAAACGACTCTCATACGATAATATTTCTAAAATAAATAAAATAAATGAAAGCTAATAAATAAAAGGGTCCCCTCAGGTCTAACCTCTTTTGTCGTCTCAGGAAAGGGCGTTACACGTCCGTTGGAAGGGTGAATGATCCGCAAATCTTTCGGTTCACTAACTCAACGTCTTTCCTCGCTGTTTTGCTGTTCGGGCGGCTATTTTTTACTCCGTTTCGCTGCTGTTTTGCTGCTGTTTTTAGGCCACTGTTTTGGTTATTTCAGGGACTGTTTTGGTGGTTTTTAGAGGCTATGGGGGTGCGGTTTTAGGATAATTTTTTGGGATTTATGGGGGCTGTCTTGCGTAAATTAGGGGCTGCATTGCATGGCTGTTTTGAGGTGGTTTGTGCGTGAAATTGGGCTTCTTGGGGGGTTTTTTTCCACGGCAATTTGAAGGGATTTTGGTGCGGTTGTGGTGCGGCTGTGAGGGGCTTTGTGGGCTTGTGTTTGTCGTTTGTTGTGTGAAGGTTTTGTGGGCTTGTGGCGTGCGTGAATTAAAGGAGGGTGAGGCAGGCTGTGACGTGAACTGGCTGAATGGTAAGGGCAGGTGTTGATGTGAATTAGCTTAGTGGTAATGGCAGGTGTTGATGCGTGGAGATAATGGCTTATGCGCAGGTGAGGTTGTCTAGGCATGAAGCTGTGTTGGTGTGTTGCGTAGGTTGATTTGAATCACGTGGAGGCTATGTTGATTTGTTACGGCAACGTGTGGCTAGCTAGGGGCAGGCGGCGTGAATTGGTGAAGGTGATGAAGGCTTATGCGGCAAATGGTGTGGTTGGGGGAGATGCTTGGGCGTGTGTATGCTCTCAAAACCTTATGATTTGTGTGAATGTTATGTGAATGTGTTTTTCGTGAGAATCAGCCAGGGTTGTGAAGGGTGGTGAATGGTTCTTTTTATAGGCAAGAGAGATGTGACTTTCCTTATTGGAATATGAAAGAATCTCCTATTGATGGTGACATCTCTCTAATTGGTATCTCATAAGGAAAAGATCTCCTAATTTAGGATTGTGATTGGCTTTTGATTAGGAAATGGATCTATGAGATTTCTTTTAATTAGGAAGGGATTTGACTTGATTTTAGCATGTGTTAAATGTGCATCTACCTAATTAATAGTGCTATGGGCGTGGGCTTTTGGTCTTTGGGTAGATTTGGGTGTTTTAGTTTGATTTATGGTTTGGTAAGTGATTTATGGGGGTTTTAGGCCGATGATAAGCTTTGAAATAGAGATCCAACAAGCAACCGAAACTAAACAACTGGATTAAATCCAACAAAAATTCAAATTTCCAATTTTACCCTTCCAACGTCCGTTTCGCGCGACTTTCACAACTAAAGAGATAGTGTCTCCATACGAGACTCATCATCGGGCTAAAAATGAAATGCCTACAGACATCGTGCTGTTTCATGGCAAACAACTAATCATCTGGAAAAGTTTCTTTGATTGTTAGTTCTATGCCAGCTGTATCTCCATTCTCGAGCCTCGATAAATGATATGCCACTTGGTTTTTTATCACTTTCCTGTCTCTGATCTCCACATCGAATTCTTGCAGAAGAAGTATCCAACGGATCAATCTGGGCTTGGTATCTTTCTTCGCGATCATATACTTGATTGCTGAATGATCTGTGTAGACCACCACTTTGGGACCCAGCAGATAAGATCAGAATTTGTCAAAAGCGAACACAACTGCAAGCAACTCCTTTTCAGTGGTTGTGTAGTTGAGTTGAGCTTCATTCAGAGTTCTGATGGAGTAGTAAATGGCATGGAAAATCTTTGCTTTGCGTTGTCCCAAAACTGCACCTACATCAAAATCACTAGCATCACACATCACCTCAAATGGAAGGGTCCAGTCCGGTGCTACTATGATGGGGGTAGAGACCAGCTTCTATTTTAGGATCTCAAAGGCTTCCTGGCATTCTTTGGTGAAGTTGAAAGGCACATCTTTCTCTAGAAGATTGCAAAGAGGTTTTGCAATTTTTGAGAAGTCTTTGATAAATCTCCTGTAAAGCCAGCATGTCCGAGAAAACTCCGAATCCCTTTGACAGATGTGGGTGGAGGTAGTTTTTCAATTGTTTCGATCTTTGCTTTGTCTACCTCAATTCCCTTTTTTGAGATCTGGTGTCCCAGAATGATGCCTTATTGTACCATGAAATTGTATTTTTCCCGGTTGAGTACCAGGTTGGTATATTTGCATCGCAAGCAGTGGTCGAAAGAATCTCCAAACATAGAGAAGTCATCCATAAAAACCTCCATACTCTGTTCCAGCATGTCTGAGAAGATGGCCATCATGTAACGTTGGAATGTGGCAGAAGCATTACATAGTCCAAATGGCATTCTGCGGAAAGCAAAAGTACGATACGGACATGTAAATGTGTTTTTCTCCTGATCTTCTAGGGCGATGGAAATCTGATTGTATCCCGAGTATCCGTCCAGAAAGTAATAGAACTCATGTCCCGCCAGTCTGTCTAGCATCTGGTCAATGAATGGTAGCGGAAAATGGTCTTTCCATGTTGCTTTGTTCAGCTTTCGGTAGTCCATGCATACTCTCCATCTAGTCACCGTTCTTGTTGGAATCAATTCATTCTTTTCATTTGTGACAACAGTAATTCCTCATTTCTTCGGCACACACTGCATATGACTCACCCAAGTGCTGTTTGAGATGGGGTAAATGATGCCAGCATCCAACCATTTGATGATTTCTTTCTTCACGACCTCCTTCATGATTGGATTTAATCTCCGTTGATGCTCCACTGTGGGTTTGTACTCGTCATTCATCAGAATCTTGTGCACGTAAAATGATGGACTAATGCCTTGGATGTCTACCATAGTCCTGCCAATGGCTCTTTTGTGTTCTCGTAACACTCTCAGCAGCTTTTCTTCCTGCTCCAATGTTAGCGAAGAAGAAATAATCAAAGGTAATTCAGAAGAGTTTCCAAGAAATATATACCTGAGATGACTCGGAAATAGCTTCAGCTCCAGCTACGGTGGTTCTTCAATTGAGGGCTTGATTCGATATTTCTTCGGAAGTTCCAGACTTTCCAATGGTGGTGTCGATTTGAATCTGAATGGCTTGTCAAGATAGTTGATACATTCCAGAATTTCAGCATCTAGCTCGTTGTCAGTCATGTTGGTGATACAAGCTTCAAGTTTATCCATGGGAATTGTATCAGTATCCGGAATGATACTATCAACAACATCAATTCTAAAACATTCCTCTTCCTTTTCATCACTCGGGAATTTCATGGCTTTGAAAATATTAAAGGTAACTTCTTGGTCCTGCACTTTCATGGTCAGTTCTCATTTTTGTACATCAATTATAGTTCGACCTGTAGCCAAGAATGGTCTCCCAAGGATGATAGGAACATCTTTGTCTTCTTCCATGTCAAGGATAATGAAATCTTCTGGGAGAATGAGTTTTTCGACTTTGACCAGCACATCTTCAACAACACCTCTCGGAAATGTGAGCGTTCGATCAGCAAGTTGCAAAGAGTCTGAGGTAGGCATTGCTTCTCCAATTTACAGTTTCCTGTAAATAGAAAAAGGCATTAAATTAACACTTGCACCTAAATCACATAAAGCCTTACCGATATAATGTTCTCCAATAGTGCATGGAACTGTGAAACTGCCAGGATCTTTCAACTTCGGGGAAGTTTCCTCTGAATGATGGCGCTGCATCCTCCGTCAGTGTTACTGTCTCGTAATCTCCCAATCTCCGTTTTCGTGAAAGAATGTCTTTCATGAATTTGACATAGCTGGGCATTTCTTCCAAGGCTTCTGCAAATGGAATGTTGATATGCAGCTTTTTGAACACCTCTAAGAATCGAGCAAACTGTTTATCCAATTTGTTTTTCTAGAGTCGTTGAGGAAAATGTGGAGGTAAAGTGATTCCTTCTTAATCTTTTTCATTTGCTTCTTTTTCCTCCATCTGTGGAACTGCATCTTTTGGAACTTCTTCAATGGTTGCCTTGAATCCAACATCTTTGTTGATTTCAGTGCCACTTTTCAAGGTAATGGCTTGACATTGCTCCTTCCCTCGGTTTCTTGGATTTGGTTCTGTGTTACTGGGAAGATTTCCTGGTGGTCTGTAACTCTGAGCATTGGCTAGTTGTCCAATTTGATTCTCCAATGCTTTGATAGAAGCATATTGGCTCTGAATCATAGCATCATATTTTTTTAACTGAGCCAGCACTTCTGCAATTCCTGGTTCTTTTTCATGCTCCTGACCTTTGTTCTGTTGTTGTTGGAATCCAGGTGGTGGATAGTTCATTGGCCTTGAATTGTTGCTCCATGAAAAATTGGGATGATTCCTCCACCTTGGGTTGTAGGTGCTGGAATATGGATTGTTCCCCTGTCTGTTGAAATTGTTGACATAATTCACCGTTTCTTCAAGTTGGTTTGTCTCTGGTGCTCCTCCATATGGTGAACTTGTGGATCCAGTGTTACCATGCATGCTGAGAGTTTCTATGAATTTACATATCTGATCCAGCTTGGCATTCACTGCAGTGTTGGCTCCAACTTCATAAATTCCAGCAATTCCTTGAATCAAGCTCATTTCTATTGTCCACAAGGAGTTGTTGTTAGCCATTTCTTCAATTAAGTCCCAGGCTTCACTTCTCCTTTTGCCATTAAAGCTCCTTCAGCATCAGCATCAATTGTGGTTCTCATTATTCCAGAAAGTCCATTATAGAAGGTTTGGACTTGTAGCCATTTTGCAATCTCA
This sequence comes from Zanthoxylum bungeanum, assembly GCA_019454045.1. Classification (NCBI taxonomy): domain Eukaryota; kingdom Viridiplantae; phylum Streptophyta; class Magnoliopsida; order Sapindales; family Rutaceae; genus Zanthoxylum; species Zanthoxylum bungeanum. The sequence continues at coordinate 185,164 of SKCR01033755.1, forward strand.
TGGTGAGGACATTTCCGGAGTAAATCTTTGAATCTTTCCCAAGCTTCGCAGAGGGATTCTGAATCTTGTTCCACGAATAATGTAATGTCATTCCTCAACTTTGCAGTTCTGGCTGGTGGAAAGTACTTTGCAAGGAATTTTGTGGCTAGAGTGTTCCAAGTTGTCATGGAACCTGCTGGTAGTGAATGTAGCCAAGCTTTTGCTCTGTCTTTCAAATAATATGGAAAAACTCGTAGTCTCATTGCTTCTTCAGCTGCTTGGTTGTAGTTGAAAGTACCGCAAACTTCCATGAAGTTGCTGATATGGGCATTAAGATCTTCAGTTGCGTTCCCCCCGAACTGAACTGACTACTGAATCATCTGAATGCATGTTTTGATTTCACACGCATTTGCTGGTAATTAAGGAAGTATAATATAGGAAATGAAGCCATCAACCACCGGAATGGTTCTGTCACGAATTGGAATTGGTGGTGCAACTTCTAAAGGTTCAGGTTCCATGTTAACAATTGATTCTTGCCATTCTTACCTTTCTCTTCTCAACTGTCTGATGGTTCTTTCAATTTCTGGGTCGAGTAGTCGGAGTTCAAAGCTTCTGGTTCGTCTCATGTAATGTCTGAGAACCTGAAACACAAGAAAAAAGAAATAAAAAGTAAAAAGAAAATTAGATACAAGTAAAGGTATCTAACCCCAAAACTAATAGTGAAAGATAAATAAGTCCCCGGCAACGGCGTCAAAAACTTGACCGGCATTTTCACACGCGTATAACGCAAGCACACGTATCGTTCAAGTAGTATAAAAAGTATTGATCCCACGAGGACTTAAAACCTTTTGTTATTAATTTATGAAGTCAAATTTTTACGAGTATCTAATGGATTGGTTATTTGATTGAATGGTGATTTTAAACTTAAAACAAGTAAATGAAATTGCTTGAAAGTAGATTTAGGAAAATTAAATTTTATAAAACTATCCAGGGTTGTGAATCTTTCCAATATCATTTTTAAAGATGAAGTGGTTATCTTATGGTTGTGTAATATATCGATTTATTAACCTAGAACACGAAATTATGTAAAAGCCTCTTCCGATGGTCAAATACAAATACCCAGTGTAACCCGATAAATCATATTCCTATGTCAATTAAGTTATCTGAATTCATTAAGATTAAGTTCCAATTATGGCTACCCCCGCCCTACAGGTATATTCCTATCCTATAAGGAAATCTATTAAAGGGTTATCTATCCTCAAGGAAGATCATGGGCTATTGAGTCTAAGGTCTTTAACCTAAATTCTATTTTCCAAGTTCATTTTAAGTTTACCAAATCAATCTTATTAATGGCTAGTTAACAAGATGCATGAAGACTAAGGCTCAATAAATAAACCTTTATATTACCCAAACCATAATTTAACCCCTTATAAATCGGTGATATTGGACTTCATCACAACCCCAGATAACTGACTTAGTTACGACATATATTTACGGGTAGTAAAAACTTAAATAAAAGAAAAGACATAAAGTAAATTGCTGGAAATTAAATATTGAAAAGTAAATGACTGAAAATTAAATGCTGAAAAGTAAAATGCTGAAATGTAAATTACAGAAAAGTAAACTGCTGAAAAGTAAATTGCTGAAAGGTAAATTGCTGAAAGGTAAATTGCTGAAAGTAAAATGCTGAAAACTAAATTAAGTTAATGTACAATAAAAGAAAATGCCAGGGGTTAGAAGATCCACTTTTATTACTACTATTTTAGATATCTACCTTAATATAATATATTAACTTTGCGTGATAATTACCAACCAGCCATATAGGCGGTATCCTGATTAAGTCATATTAATAATTAATTACCAACCGACTAACCAGGCGGTATCCATGCTTAGTCAGGTTAAAACCAATTTATAATAAATTACCAACCGACCAATATGGCGGTATCCTCGTTAAGTCAGGTTTTAAATAGTTATTATATTATAATTAAGGGAGATTAATCTAAATAGCAATAATTAAAGCTTTACCTTTTACCCCAGCAAAGGGGAGTTACCTCCTCATTACATAAAAAGTAAAAAAAAAACTGAAAAGTAAAGAAAGGAAAGTACTGTGCGTAAAAGTAAATTACGGAAAGTAAAGACTGAAAAGTAAAGAAAAGAAAGTGCGAAAGCGGAAATTAATTACTGAAAGCTGTAAATAAACAAACAAGATACAATCTTTCTTAGTTATTCTTAAGGAATTTCAAAGAAGAAATTATGAATTTACAAATGAAATGACTTGGTATTTATAGGCAAAATTTTGCCTCCATCAAATCATTCACCAAATCCATTATTAATTGCTCCACTAATTGCTCCACCAAATCCATTATTAATTTCTATCATGTTTGGTGGGAGCTTGACTATTTTTATCAAACCCGAGAAACTAAACAAAATATTAAGTAAAATGGGCGGTAAATATTGATATATTTTCCGCTCATCACTATTAAATTTACTTTGCCGATTAATTCCAAATTAATCGCTCTCTCTCTTCTACTCGAATTAATCCCAGATTAATTCTTGCCGTAATTAATCACAGATTAATTTTGACTCTCATAATTAATCCCAGATTAATTCTGTTCGAGTCAAATGTCATCGGTGAATCTTTGGAAAGCGACCCAAGAGATCCCTGGATATGTTTGTAGTAAATATGGTTGTCAGACTATCCGAACACGTGCGTATCCCATACCACATTCTTACCGATTTACAGGACATGGTTGGCTTCTAGCAAAGCACCGTGCCTACCCAATTCTCCAGAAATATTCAACGAAGAATATATAATCTGTATCAGGTGTAATATACAATGTATTATGTAATATGATCCAGTATCGGATGTCATATGCTAGGCCTGGGGCTGGAATTATGTCTGCCCAATACGAAATATATATTGGATCACTAGCAACTAGTCTATGTGATCGGATAATCATGACCGATAGCTGCAGCATTTAAGAGTACTAGTTCTGTATCCCTGCGTGATCATCATCTCCATATGACTGAAGTGATACTTCCATCTTGACATCACACCCAATACACTACGGTTCTCAGTATACCCAGAAGAGGCGTACATAGAACCTGTTAAAGCTCCGGATGACCAAAACCAAAGTAGACTGATTGTCACAAGTATTAGCGATGCAAGTCTCAGGTTAAGACCACATACACCTACCCTGATTCAGATTCCCATACACACGTAGTCATACTACCAATGAAACTCCGATGGGTTTATCCAAAGCGAAGCTGTTCCCGGTCCAACGGCTAACAGAACCTCCTATCACACTTGCATAAGTATCCAATACTTAAATATATGAGAACTATGCCGTTAAGCTTCCATAACGGGCACAAGTGTAATACTAGCTTATTCCGCTTTATCGATGTCCAGTCTCGATAATACTACGACTAGGGATATTTAATGATTAAACCTTTCGTGGATTAATACTGTCTCATATCTTATTAATCAGGTACTAATCATATGGACTTTTATTATTTATATATCCATGTAATCCAATTAAAAAATGATAAAAGAGCAATTTCCTTTGTCACATAGTTAATTTGTACAAAAACACCATGTCTTTTACAAATGGTGATGCTATGGGTCATAATTGTCCAACAATCTCCCACTTGGCCAATAGCCAATCACTCAAGTGTCCAACACCTGAACTATGTACGGGTCGCTCAAACTTTTACTGAGATATAGCTTTCGTCAGCAGATCTGCAAGGTTCTCATCTGAAATGATATTTTCGATCTTAACATCGCCACAATGTATGATCTCACGAATCAGATAAAACCGTCGAAGTACATACTTGGATCATTGATGAGACCGTGGTTCCTTAGCCTGTGCTGTAGCCTAGCTCAGCTGCTAACAGAACTACTCCTAATCCAATTAGGAATTTTATAGATCCAAAATGCTTCTTTTACTGCCTCAGCCGCAGTAATATATTCTGCTTTTGTTGTTGAATCGGCAACAATATCTTGCTTGGAAGATTTCCAGCTCACTGTTCTGTTGTTCAAACAAAATATGTACCCTGATTGTGACTTACAGTCGTCTTTATCGGTTTGGAAACTTAAAACGGTGGTCCCAGTCACCTCAAGTTCTCCATCTCCATAAATTAAGAAAACATCCTTAGTTCATCTAAGATACTTAAGGATGTTCTTAACATCAATCCAGTGACCATCACCTGGATCGGCCTGATTGTGACTACATATGCTCAAAGAGTAAGAGACACCAGGTCGCGTACATGTTATGGCATCCATGATCGATCCGACTACTTAAGCGAACTGGATCCGATTCATTGCATTTCTCTCATCCTTAGTTTTAGGACATATGTCCTTAGATAGAGAGACATCATGTTATACTGGAAGCAGTCCCTTCTAGGACTGATCCATGTTGAATCTCTTGAACACTGTCAATGTACGAGTTCTTGGAGAGTTCCAATAACTTTTAGATCTATCCCATTAGATCCTTATTCCTAGAATAAAGGTTGCCTCTCCCAAGTTTCTCATGGAGAATTTTAATGAAAGCCAAGCTTTCACCGATTTTAGTATGGGAATGTCATTGCTAAGAAGCAATACATCATCAACGTATAGGACAATCAATGTCAGTGTGATCCCACTAACCTTCTTATATACATAAGAATCATCATCGTTTTGAATGAAACCATATACCATTATGATCTTATCAAAACGTTGGTTCCAAGAAAGCAATGCTTGCTTCAATCCATAAATGGATCGATTTAACTTGCAAACCTTGTTTGCATGTTTTGGCACGACAAAACCGTCAGGCTGTTACATATAAACATCCTCCAAAAGGTTTCCGTTAAGGAAATCGGTTTTGACGTCCATCTGCCATATTTCATAATAGAAATATGCAGCATTAGTAAGCATTATCTGAATGGATTTAATCATGGCAATGGGTAAAAGGTTTTGTCGTAATCGACACCATATTGATGACGATACCCTTTCGCTACAAGCCTAGCTGTGTACGTTTGAATGTTGCCATCCATGTCCGTCTTCACCATGAAGACTCATTTGCTACCAATAGGCACAATGCCTTCTGGTACATCAACCAGTGTCCAAACTTGGTTGTATACATGGAATCCATTTCGGACTTCATGACATCTTGCCATAAAGCGGAGTCGATACCTTGTATCACTTCCTCATACGTAGCCGATTTATTATCCTTAATAAGATTAATATCTACATGAGGCGAGATCAGAAACCCATACCTCTAAGGTTGTTTTCTGACTCTCTCCGACCTACGCGGTTCTTATGTATTAGAAGATTGTGGAACAGTCTCATCTCTGATGAACTGTTCGTGTTCCGTGAGGGGATCGGTGCCATGAACAGTATCACTCCGATTTTCATCGAGTTCTACTTTCCTCCCACTTACCACTGCATTTAAGAATTCCTCTAAGGAAAATCGCATGGAGAGCAACAAATATTTTGTTCTCTTATGGGTTGTGGAAATAATATCCTTTGGTTTCCCTAGGATAACCAATTACAAATAGGCAATTATCTAATTTGGGTTCTAGTTTGGCACCATCCAAATGTTTAATATATGCCCAGCATACCCAAATCTTCAGGAATGAGAAACCCGATTTATTTCCTGTCCATATATCATATGGAGTCTGTCCAACAAACTTTGACGGAACCTTATTCAAAATAAGTATTGCACTGTTCAATGCGTATCCCCAGAAGGAAATTGGTAGCTCAGTGCGACTCATCATTAACCTTACAATGTCCAACAAAGTTCGGTTTCTCCGTTCGGACAAACCTTTGAATTGAGGTGTTCCGGGAGGTGTCCATTGTGAAAGAATACCATACTCTTTCAAGTAATCGAGAAAATCATTGCTCAAGTATTTTCCACCACGGTCTAACCGTGATGTTTTAATACTTTTGCCGGTCTATTTTTCTACTTCGTTTCGAAACTCTTTGAATTTCTCAAAAGTTTCTGACTTATGTTTCATAAGATACACATAACCATAACGCGATGCAACATCCGTAAAGGTTACAAAGTATTGTTATCCACCTCTAGCCTGGCTAGACATAGGCCCACATACGTCACTATGAACGAGGACTAATAGCTCGGTGGCACATACACCCTTATCGCTAAAAAGTATTTTAGGCATTTTGCCTAATAAACAAGATTCACATATGTCATTTGAATTGGAATCAAATCCGTCCAAGTATCCATTCTTCCAAATAGTGGATATACGAGTCTTGTTAATGCGTCCTAGACGACAATACCACAAATAAGTCTCATTAGAATTACCCAATTTGAGCTTTTTATTTGTCATGTTATATGTTTGAGATTCATTTATATTCAAAATATAAAGACTATTATTAATATCTGCTGTACATATCAAAATGTTATCTTTATATACAAAACACCCAGTTTTCCAGAATACAAAGGTATACCCGCAACGGGTTAAACAAAATACAGAGATGATGTTCATAGTCAATCTAGGTATGAAATAACAGTTACCTAATGTAATTACATGCCCCAAGGGCAGATACAAATATAGGTCCCAACGCCCAAAACAGTGACTCTCGTCCCTTTTCTGACTCACAGGTCGATCTCGCCTGAAGCCAGTATCCTGCTAATTAGCAGATCCTGCTCATCAGTACATATGTGAGTACCACATCTAGAATTAAAATCTAATTTTTAAAACCAGTAGTGGACATGTTTGTAAAAAACATATCTGAAGCAGTAGCCTTGCCCGTCTTCACTTCCTTCAACTCCGCCTTGTACTCACGGCAGTCACGCTTCAGTGACCCTATTTGCTACAATGTAGGCAGACGTCTTGAGATATGTCCTTAGTATTCCCAGAAGACTTTGATGATTTGACCCTGCCATTTTTCTTCACACCCCCAGAAGCCTTCGGCCAAGCCTTAGCCTTCTGGGATGTCGAAGTAATGTACGCCTCGCGCTTCTTGCCCTTCAGAAGCTCTAGCTCTGCTTCTTTCAGCATCGCCATTAACTCTCCAAGATTTTCCTCTTGGTTCATCATATTATAGTTCATGATGAACCCGCCCCAGCAATCGGGCAGAGACTATAAGATCAAATATTTGGAAGTCTCTGCCTCGAAGGCTATGCCTAGCTAACCTAGTTGTTCGATGTCAGCAATCATCTGCGACATATAGTGCTCGATAAATGTACCCTCTGACATACACGAGCGAAAGAGCTTCTTTTGCAATTCATACTTCTGAGATCTAAGGTTAGATCTGTGAAGATCCTTAAATTTCAACATCATACTATAAGGATCCAATCCTTTGTTTTGACATGTTCATTGGGTGTGGACTGATGTTCATGATATCTGGTGATGTATATAGGATTTAGGTGTCCACTTCATGAGATTAGGATTTTTCAAATCCATGACCATGGTACACTCGGAAATAAGTTCTGAGTATTTTTGAGAAATCGTAGATCTATACGTCGACAAGATTATACTGAGATTTGACGATTATATTTATGTTTTTGGTATTTATCCGGTTACTTATGATGGAAGGATTATACGTATGCGAAGATCTCAACTTGTATGGTTCAACGAGAATATATGTGGTCGTCATAATTTATGAGTGGGTGAATTATAAACACGAAATTGGATTCCATGACAGATATACATGAACTTAGAGTCTCATATAATTGAAAATACTCATAGAACACTAGGACAACTTATAACGAATAATATTGATTATTTATATATTGTTTAATGGTTAAACGTAAATTACACATGTAGTTTTTGGTAATTTCTAAATTAATGTGTATATGTATTAGATACATAATTTTGATTATATGCACATTAATTAATTATTAAATGAATATGGTACACATAAAATCCATGGATATATTTTATCATTTAATGTAAATGTAGATATACATTGTATATTTAAATTAAATTAATTAATTGATTAAAAGGTTAATTAATTAATTAATTAATTGAATATATATATATATATATATATAAAGTATATGTCATTTTGATTATGACATGTGTTGTATTTTTCAATGGTATGTGGCTTGTGTTTGGTCTTAGTGGAATTAGGTATTTTTGTTTTTAAAATTATTTTGAAAATAAAAATCAATTTTCCCTTGGTGACCATGCCCTCATTTTGTTAGTGTCTCTAAGACATGCCAATGATCTCTAAACATTGATTCATGTGTGAATATATCAAGAAAGTTTGCGGAAAAAACTTACATTGATCGGTTGAAGTTCAAAACTTTTTTTTTGGATGTAGAAGCTCTAAGCCCTTGAAATGAATTCCAAACACAATGGTGAGTTTCCCTATCACCTTTCTTTGACTCCTTAAGTGCTAGCTTGGATGAAATTTTGTAACAAAATTTCAAGAACAAGAAGAGGTATATTCAGCCAAGCATGGAGGAGGAAGGGAGATAATCATTTTTTGTTGTTGTATTGTTTCAAAAAAAAAGTAAGTATTACTAAACTTGTTCAACACACTTTAGTTGTGTGAAAGATGGCATTAATTATAGCCAACCACTTCCATCAAATGTCAAACAATTGATGTAAGTCAAGTGCATCCCACCACTTTGAAATTCTAAATTTGAGTTGGCTTACTCAACACACAACTTAGCTTTCGGCCCGGGTTCGTTTAATCTAATTAAACGAATTTTCCGTTGCTACGTAATTAAATCTAATTTAATTAAATAATAATGCCTAGGAAAATTATTACGAAAGTCGCTTACGAATTAATTCCAAATTAATTCGTTCGCTCGAATTAAAATCCAATTTTAATTCCGTATTGAAATCCAATTTCAATTAATATATCCGATATATTATTTTAGCCCAATTAAATAAATTAAATAGTAAAATCCAATTTAACTATTAAATTTACTTTGCCGATTAATTCCAAATTAATCGCGTTATTTTCTTATAGACAAATTTAATCCCAGATAAATTCTTACCGCAATTAATCCCAGATTAATTATTTCTCTCATAATTAATCCAAGATTAATTCTTGCCGTAATTAATCCCAGATTAATTTTCTCTCTCATAATTAATCCCAGATTAATTATGTTATAGTCAAATGTCATCGGTGAATCTTTGGGAAGGGACCCAAGAGATCCCTGGATATGTTGGCACTAAATACGGTCATCGGACTATCCGAACACGTACGTACCCGGTACCACGTTCTCAACGATTTACAAGACATGGTTGGCTTCTAGCAAAACACCGTGCCTACCCAATTCTCTATAAATATATTCAACGAGGAATATATCATCTTTATTAGGCAAAATATACAATGTATTGCGTAATACGATCCAATATCGGATGTCAAATGCTAGGCCTGGGGATGGAATTATGTCTGCCCCGTATGAAGCATATATCAGATCACTAACAACTAGTCTCTGTAATCGGATAATCATGACCTAGTCATACTATCCCGATAGCTGCAGCATTACTAGTTCTGTATCCCTGCGTGATCATCATCTCCTTATGACTGAAGTAATACTTCCATCTGGACATCACACCCAATACACTACGATTCTCAATAAACCAAGAAGAGGAGTATACAGAACCTGTTAAAGTTCCGGACGACCAAAACCAAAGCGTACTAATTGTCCCAAGTATTAGCGATGCAAGTCTCAGGTTAAGACCACATACACCTACCCTGATTCGGATTCCCATAGACACATAGTCATACTACCAATGTGATTCTGAGGGGTCTATCCAGAGCGAAGCTGTTGCCGGTCCAACAGCTAACAGAACCTCCTATCACATTTGCATAAGTATCCAATACTTAAATATATAAGAACTATGCAGTTAAGATTCCATAAGGCGCATAAGTGTAATACTAGTCTATTCCGCATTATCGATGTCCAGTCTCGATAATACTACGACTAGGGATATTTAATGAGTAAACCGTTCGTGGATTAATAATGTCTCATATCTTATTAATCCGGAACTAATCATAAGGACTTTTATTATTTATATATCCAAGTAATCCAATTACAAAATGATAAAATAGCAATATCCTTTGTCACATAGTTAATTTTTACAAAAACACAATTTCATTTACAAATAGTGATGCTATGGGTAATAATTGTCCAACAATCTTCCACTTGGCTCATACCCAATCACTTAAGTGTCCAACACCTGAAATATGTACGGGTCGCTCAAAATTTTGCTAAGATATTGCTTTTGTCAGTGGATGTGCAAGGTTATCATCTGAAACGATCTTTCAATCTTCATATCGCCACGATGTGTGATCTCTCAAATCAGATGAAACCGTCTAAGTACATACTTGGATCATTGATGAGACTGTGGTTCCTTAGCCTGTGCTGTAGCCCAGCTAAGCTACTAACAGAACTACTCATAATCCAATTAGGAATTTTATAGATCCAAAATGCTTCTTTTGCTGCCTCAGCCACAGCAATGTATTCCGCTTTTGTTATTGAATCAGTAATAGTATCTTGCTAGGAAGATTCCAACTCACTGTTCCGCTGTTCAAACAAAATATGTAACCTTATTGCGACTTATAGTCATCTTTATCGGTTTGGAAACTTGCATTGGTGATCCCAGTCACCTCAAGTTCTCAATCTCCATAAATTAAGAAAGCATCCTTAGTTCGTCTAAGATACTAAAGGATGTTCTTAACATCAATCTAGTGACCATCACTTGGATCGGCCTGATAGTGACTGCAGATGCTCAAAGCATATGAGACCCCAGGTCGCGTACATGTTTGTCAATGTATGAGTTCTCAGAGAGAGCCAACAACTTTTAGATTTATCCCAGTAGATCCTTATTCCTAGAATAAAGGTTGCATCTCCCAAGAATTTCATGGAGAATTTTAATGAAAACCAAGCTTTCACTGATTTTAGTATGGGAATGTCATTGCTAAGAAGCAATGCATCATCAACGTATAGGACAATCAATGTCAGTGCGCTCCCACTAACCTTCTTATATACACAAGAATCATCATCGTTTTGAATGAAACCATATACCATTATGATCTCATAAAAACATTGGTTCCAAGAACGCAATGCTTGCTTCAATCCAAAAATGGATCGATTTAACTTGCAAACCTTGTTTGCATGTTTTGCCACGATAAAACCATCAGGCTATTGCATATAAACATCCTCTAAAAGGTTTCCATTAAGAAAAGCAGTTTTGACGTCCATCTGCCATATTTCATAATCGAAATATACAGCAATAGCAAGCATTATTCGAATGGATTTAATCATGGCAACAAGTGAAAAAGTTTCATCGTAATCGACACCATATCGTTGACGATACCCTTTCGCTACAAGCCTAGCTTTGTACGTTTGTATGTTGCCATCCATGTCCGTCTTCACTATGAAGACTCATTTTGCTACCAATAGGCACAATGCCTTTTGGTATATCAACTAGTGTCCAAACTTGGTTGTATACATGGAATCCATTTCGGATTCATGGCTTCTTGCCATAAAGCGGAGTCGATACCTTGTATCGCTTCCTCATACGTAGTCGGTTTTTATTCCTCAATAAGATTAATATCTACATGTGGTGAGATCATAAACCCATACATTTTAGGTTGTTTTCTGACTCTCTCCGACCTACACGGTTCTTGTGTATTAGAAGATTATGGAACAGTCTCATCCCTGATGAACTGTTCGTATTCTGTGAGGGGATCAGTGCCAGAAATAGTATCACTCTGATTTTCATCGAGTTCTACTTTCCTCCCACTTACCACTGCATTTAGGAATTCCTCTAAGGAAAACCGCATGGAGAGCAACAAATATTTTGTTCTCTTATGGATTGTGGAAATAATATCATTTGGTTTCCCTAGGATAACCAATTACAAATAGGCACTTATCCGATTTGGGTTGTAGTTTGGTACCATCCAAACATTTAACGTATGCCCAGCATCCCCAAATCTTTAGGAATGAGAAACCCAGTTTCTTTCATGTCCATATTTTATATGGAGTCTGTCCAATAAACCTTTTCGGAACCATATTCAAAATAAGTATTGCATTGTTCAATGCGTGTCTCCCGAAGGAAATTGGTAGCTCAGTGCGACTCATCATTGACCTTACCATGTCCAGCAAAGTTTGGTTTCTTCGTTCGGACACACCGTTCAATTGAGGTGTTCCGGGAGGAGTCCAATATAAAATAATACCATACTCTTTCAAGTAATTGAGAAACTCATTGCTCAAGTATTTTCCACTATGGTCCAACCGTGATGTTTTAATACTTTTGCCGGTCTGTTTTTCTACTTCGTGTCGAAACTCTTAGAATTTCTCAAAAGTTTCCGACTTATGTTTCATAAGATACACATAACCATAATGTGATGCATCATCCGTAAGGTTACGAAGTATTCATATCCACCTCTAGCCTGGCTACACATGGGCCCACATACGTCACCATGAACGAGGGCTAATAACTCGGTGGAACATATACCCTTACCGCTAAAAGGTATTTTAGGCACTTTGCCTAATAAATAAGATTCGAAGACATCATATGAATTATGATAAAATCCGTCCAAGTATCAACTCTTCACAAGTGTGGATATACGATTCTTGTCTATGTGTCCCAGACGACAATGCCACATATAAGTTTCATCTGTTTTACTCAATTTAAGCCTTTTCTCTGTCATGTTATATGTTTGAGATTCATTTATATTCAAAATATAAAGACTATTATTAACATCTGCTGTACATATAAAAATGCTATCTTTATATACAAAACACCAGTGTTCCGGAATACAAAGGTATACCCGCAACGAGTTAAACAAAATGCAGAGATGATGTTCCTAGTCAAACTAGGTACAAAATAACAGTCACCTAATGCAATTACATGCCCCAAGGATAGGTTCAAAATATAGGTCCCAACGGCCAAAACAGCGACTCTCGTCCTGCTTCTGACTCATAGGTCGATCTCGCCTGAAGCCAGTATCCTGCTAATCAGCAGATCCTGCACACCAGTACATATGTGAGTACCACATCCAATATCAAAAATCCAATTTTTAAAACCAGTAGTGGACATGTTTATAACAAACATACCTAAAGCCAGAGCCTTGCCTGTCTTCACTTCCTTCAACCCCGCTTTGTACTCACGGCAGTCACGCTTCCAGTGACCCCGTTTGCTACAATATAGGCAGACGTCTTGGGATATGTCCTTAGTCTTCCCAGAAGACTTTGATGATTTGGCCTTTCCTATTTTTCCTTTTCTTCTTCACACCCCCAGAAGCCTTAGGCCAAGCCTTGGGATATGTCGTGCTTCTTGCCCTTCAGAAGCTCTGGCTCTGCTTCTTTCAGCATCGCCATTAACTCTCCAAGAATTTCCTCTTGGTTCATCATGTTGTAGTTAATGACGAACCCGCCCCAACATTCGGGTAGAGACTGTAAGATCAAATCCATGGAAGTCTCAGCCTCAAAGGTTATGCCCATCTGAGCTAGCTGTTCGATGTCAGCAATCATCTGTGACACATAGTGCTTGACAGATGTAGCCTCAGACATACGCGAGTGAAAGAGCTTCTTTTGCAATTCGTACTTTTGAGATCTACGGTTAGATCTGTGAAGATCCTTCAATTTCAACATCATGTCATAAGGATCCATTCCTTTGTTCTGACGATGAATTTGAGGAGTCATTGCGGCAAGCATGACAGATTGAGCACTAAATTTATCATCACGATGAGTCTTCCAAAGCTCATGCTCTAGTATTTTCTCAACTCCGGGCTCAAGCCCGAGAGGTTTTCTCTATGACATAGAGTAACTTCTCGGCTCCCAGGTGTTGGGATTCTAGTTAGTCCCAAGATCAATTCAAGCAATGAAACATGTGTGAATACAACAAGAAGTATGGCGGAATCATACTTACATTGATCGGCTTTGCGATACGACGAACACAAAATCCTTTTGCTCCTCCTAGAAGCTCTCGGCAGTGGGCTGTTTTGTGCTCCTTGAGAATTCGGTCACCACTTCCCATGGAAGCTCCAAGCTCCAAGCTTTGTGTTGTGATTCCATGCTCATGAATAGGTTTCCCTATCACCTTTGGATGACCCTTCATGTGCTTGCATAAGAAAAATTTGCCACAAATCTTTCTTGTTCATCTTCCAACTCTCGGTTTTTGTCAAGAAATGAGAATGAATTGGCTTCAAAGTCGAGAGAGAGAGTGAGAAGAAGATGGTTCCAAACCGTGTGAGGAGAGAGAGAAGGGCAAGTGTGTTGTGTTGTTTTGATTTCCAAAATCAATAATAAACATATACCAAAAATTTTGTATTTGCCTTTCAAAAAGGTCAACCAATTTTTGGAGCCAAAAGGCAATTAATGCCTTCCAACCACCACCATCACTATTCACATCAAAAGTGACTAGACATCACATCACTCAAAGTGACTAGACATCACATCAATCAAAGTGACTAATGATTTGACGCTAGATGTGACTTGTGGGACGCACTTGAATTCGAAATGCGAGTGGGCCCGCAAACACTCTCGGGCTCGGGTTCGCTAATTCCAAATTAACGAATTTTCTGTTGGACGTAATTAAATCAAATTCAATTAAATAATTTTGCCTAGCATAATTACTATTCACGTCGCTAACGAATTAATTATAAATTAACTCGTTCGCCCAAATTAAAATCTAATTTTAATTCCGCATCGAAATCCATTTTCATATAATATATCGAATATATTATTTTATCGATTAATTCCAAATTAATCGTTCTCTCTCTTTAATTAATATTTTATCCTTGATAAAATATCTCCGTAATTAATCCCAGATAAATTTTCTCTCTCTTATAATTAATCTCAGATTAATAAAGTGCGAGTCATACGTCATCGGTGAATCTTCGGGAAGCGACCCATGAGATCCCCAGATATTTTGGCAGTAAATCCGGTCGTCGGACTATCCTAACACGTATGTACCTAGTACTACATTTTTACCGATTTACAAGATATGGTTGGCTTCTAGCAAAGCACCGTGCCTACCCAATTCTCCAGAAATATTCTTATAGGAATATGTGATCTATATTAGGCGTAGTATACGTAGTATTGCGTATTACGATCCAGCATCGGATGTCACGTGCAAGGCCTGAGGCTGGAATTGTGTCTGCCCCGTACCAAGCACATATCGGATCTCTGGTAACTATTCTCTATAATCGGATAATCATAACCTAGTCATATTATCCCGATGACTGCAGTACATAAGAGTACCAGTTCCGTATCCTACGTGATCATCATCTCCACTATGACTGGAGTGATACTTCCGTCTTGACATCACACCCAATACACTACGATTCTCAATATACCCAAAAGAGGCGTACACCGAACCCGGTTAAAGCCCTGGATGACCAAAACCAAAGTATATTGATTGTCGCAAGTATTAGCGGTGCAAGTCTCTGGTTAAGACCAAATACACCTACCCTGATTCGGACTTCCATAGACACATAGTCATACTACCAATGGAATTCCGAGGGGTCTATCCAGAGCGAAGCTGTTTCCGTACCATCGGTAAACACAACCTCCTATTACACTTGCATGAGTATCCTATACCCAAATATATGAGAACTATGCCGTTATGCTCCCACAACGCGCACAAGTGTAATACTAGTCTTTTACGCATTATCGATGTCCAATCTCGATAATACTCTGACTAGGGATATTTAATGATTAAACCTTCGTGGATTGATACTGTCTCATATCATCTCAATCCGGAACTAATCATATGGACCTTTCATCATTTATACATCTTGGTAATCTAATTACAAATGATAAAAGGGCAATTTCATTTGTCACATAGTTAATTTGTACAACAACACCATGATTTGTACAAATAGTGATGCTATGGGTCATAATTGTCCAAAAATCTCCCACTTGGCCTATAGCCAATCACTCAAGTGTCCTACACCCGAACTATGTACGGTTCGCTCAAACTTCTGCTGAGGAAAGGCTTTCGTCAACGAATTTGCATAATTATCATCTGATGCGATTTATTCGATCATTACATCGTCACGATGTATGATCCGAATGAATCAGATGAATAATTGAAGTATATATCTGGATCGTTGATGAGACCATTAATTCTTTAGCCTGTGCTGTAGCCTAGCTCAGCTGCTAACAGAACTACTCCTAATCTGATTAGGATTATCGATCCAAAAGGCTTCTATTGCTGCCTCAGCTGCAACAATATTCCGCTTTTTTTTTTATTCGGTAACAATATCTTGCTTGTAAGATTTCCAGCTCACTGTTCCGTTATTCAAACTATATAGTACCCTTATGTCGACTTATAGTCGTTTTTATCGGTTAGGAAACTTGAAACGGTGAACCCAATCACTTCAAGTTCTCCTTCTCCATAGTATAAGAAAGCATCCTTAGTTCATCTAAGATACTAAAGGATGTTCTAAACATCAATCCAGTGACTATCACTTGGATTGGCCCGATTGTGACTCCATATGCTCAAAGCATATGAGACACCAGGTCGCGTACATTTATTTCAATGTACGAGTTCTCGGAGAGTACCAACAACCTTTAGATCTATCCCAGTAGATCTTTATTCCTAGAATAAAGGTTGTCTCTCCCAAGAATTCTATGGAGAATTTTCATGAAAGCCAAGCTTTCACCGATTATATTATGGGAATATCATTTCCAAGAAATGATATATCATCATTATTTATATAGGACATTCATTTGCAAAGCGCTCCTACTAACCGCCTTATACACACAAGAATCATTTTCGTTTTGAATTAAATCATATACCATTATGATTACATCAAAACGATGATTCCAAGAACACTATGGTTGCTTCAATCCATCCATGTATCTAATTAACTTGCAAACCTTGTTTGCTCGTTTTGGTACGACAAAACCGTCAGGATGTTGTAAATATCCTCCAAAAAGTTTCCATTAAGGAAAACGGTTTTGGCATTCAGCTGCCATATTTCATAAATGAAACATGCAGCATTTGCAAGCATTATCCAAATGGATTTAACCATGGCAACGAGTAAAAGGTTTCATCGTAATCGACACAATGTTGATAACGATACCTTTTCGCTACAAGCCCAGCTTAGTACGTTGGTATGTTACAATCCATGTATGTCTTCCTTGAAGAGTATATAGTACCAAAAGGCACAATGCCTTTCAGTACATCAACCAGTATCCAAACTTAGTTGGTATACATGGAATCCATTTCAGACAATATGGCACTTTGCCATAATAGGGAGTCGATACCTTGTATCCTTCCTCATACGTAGTCAGTTTGTCTTCCTCAAAAGGATTGACATCTTTATGAGGTGAGATCAGAAACCCGTACCTCCCAGGTTGTTTTCTGACTCTCTCCGACTTACGCGGTTCTTGTGTATTCGAAGATTATTGGTATAGTTTCATCCTAGATGAACTATTTGTGTTCCATTAAGGAATCGCTGCCTGGAATAGTATTACTCCGATTTTCATCGAGTTTTACTTTCCTCCCACTTACCACTGCATATAGGTATTCCTCTTAGGAAAACCGCATGGCGAGCAACAATTACATTGTTCTCTAGTGAGTTGTATAAGTACTATACTTTGGTTTCCCTAGGATAACCCACAACTTAGGATATCTAATATGAAGTCTGTCAAACAGATTTTTTGGAACCTTATTCAAAATAAGTATTGGACTGTTTAATGCTTATCCCTTGAAGGAAAATGGTAGCTCAGAGCGACTCATGATTAACCTTATCATGTCTAACAAAATTCGGTTTCTCCGTTCGGACACACCGTCAAATTGACGTGTTCCGGGAGGAGTCCTCATTGAAAGAATACTATACTCTTTCAAGTAATTGAGAAACTTATAGCTTAAGTATTTTCCACCACGGTCTAACCATGACAATTTTAATACTCTTCCCGATCTGTTTGTCTACTTCGTGTCGAAACTCTTTGAATTCATCAAAAGTTTCTGATCCGTGTTTCATAAGAAACACATAACAATAATGCGATTCTACATCCATAAAGGTTACGAAGTGTTCATTTCCACCTCTAGCCTAGCTAGACATTGGCCCACTTACGTCACTATGAACGAGGGCTAACAGATCGGTGGCATTTGTACTTTTACCAAGTAAAAGGTATTATAGGCACTTTTCCTATGAAACTAGATTCGTAGACTTTATTTGAATAGAATCAAATCCGTCCTAGTATCCACTCTTCAAAAGTGTGGATATACGAGTCTTGTTAATTGTGTCCCAGACAACAATGCCACATATAAGTTTCAACTGATTAAATCAGTTTGAGCTATTTGTTTGTCATGTAATATGTTCGAGATTTATTTATAATCAAAATAAAAATACTGTTATTCACATCTAATGTGTTTATCTCAATATCATCTTTATAAAATAAAACACTTTAGTGTTCTAGAATATAAAGGTATATCCGCAACGGATTAAACCCTGATATAGAGATAATGTTTCTAGTCAAACTAGTTACATCTTAACAGTTTCCTAATTTAAGTACACACCTGAAGGGTAGTTCCTAAACTTAGGTTTCTACGGTTAAAACAGCGACTCTCGTCCCGTTTCTGATTCGTAGATCAATCTCAACTGAAGTCAGTATCCTACTTATGAGCAAATTCTGCACACCAGTACATATATTTATGTACCACATCCAGTATCTAAAATCCAATTTTAATACTAGTAGTGAACATGTTTATGACAAACATATTTGAAGTCGGAGCCTTGCCCGTTTTCAATTCCTTCATGTCTGCCTTGTCCATACAACAGTCATGCTTCCAGTGACCCCGTTTGCCACAGTTTTGGTAGTCATCTTGGGATATGTCCTTTATCTTCCCAGAAGACTGTAATGATTTTGACTTTGCCCTTTTCCACACCCTAGAAGCCTTCGGCCTAGCCTTGGTCTTCTGGAATGTCGAAGTAAGGTGCGCCTTGCGCTTCTTGCCTATTGCAAACTCTGGCTTTGTCTCATTGAGTATAGCCATTAACTCTCCAAGAGTTTTCTATTGCAATTTTTACTTCTCAAATTTAAGGATAGATCTATGAAGATCCTTCAATTTCAATATCATACTATAAGGATCTAATCCTTAGTTCTGACTAAGAAATTAAGGAGTCTTTGCGGCAAGCATAACAGATTAAGCACTAAAGTTATCATCACATGAATATTCCAAATATCATGTTCTACTATTTGCTCAACTACGGGCTTAGGCTCGAGACATCACTCTATCAAATAAAGTAACTTCTCGGTCTTCAGGACTATCCTGAGATTTTATTCCCAATTTGAAAATTAAAGCCGTTTAAAGACATTTTCACCCAGGATTATGTTTTAAACACTAATATTTCATTTATCTTGATTGCTATAGTCCAACTATCCAATCAACGATTTCAGGTACTATTAAATATAATGATTACTATAGTCTAACTATATAATCAACTATAATTTAATTGGTTAAATTCAATTATATTGATTACTATAATCCAATTATAAAATCAACTATTAATTGAAATAGTTTGAATACAGTCCAACTGTTTAATTTAAAACAACATTAAATATTAGTCCAACTAATATATTAATTTATATTGACGAAAAATTGAAATGAGCGCATATTGGTAAGTAACTAAATGAATATTGCAAATTTAATACTTGCCTCCCACTATTTTTCGGCGAGCCTCTAACCCTCTGTGGAGTACTCGGGAAACCTTGTTTCCTAGTGTGCTACGATTCCGTTAAATAACACACAATCTTGACTTTGGCCAACAAATTGTATGATAATTAACTAGGTAGATCTCTAAGATCAATTGGATCACATCCAATTCCTAGATCCAGTAGGTGGACATCCAAGTCCGAAACATATATCCTATATATGCCAATATATCCAATATATTCCCTAACCTTTTTCCTCTGAATCAACTAAGCCTTGGCTTTGGCACAACAAACTTAGTGATCCCAGTTAAGCAGAACCCATTGACTATGGAAAGCTTCGTAATCGATGTCGATGGACAAGAAGTGATCTTGACTTTGGCCAACAAATCACAACTTGGACAAGACACCGATATGGAACAAAGCTTTCATGATTCAAACACATCCGCGACGGACAAAGGTCTTGACTTTGGCCAATAAACCAGTGCCAATCTTGGATCTTGAGTAAGAATCACTCAATGGAAGAAAAAACGCTTAATATGTGTTGAGGGTTTTTCGCGTAAATTGGCAACCAATTTATTATCTTTGTTAAGGTCTCATTATCATACACCCTTAAACATGCATTCTAAACACATAATAAGGCGCGTATAAATAAATATAATAATGATATGCGGATGGATACTTAACACATTGTTCCTAGAACAAATCTCTCATTTTCCTCTCTCCCGCTAGCACAAGTATTACTTCTACCCGATTACATAACACTTCTAAAGAATCCTCATTTACATTGAGAGGAATAGGTGAGAAGAGAAATACAAAGAGTCAAGAGGTAATAGGCTGGACACGCAGGTCCAATTAATAAATTCTAAATTTATTACAACAATTTCCAAAATTGCCCTCACCCATCTAATATTCATCCGATATGCATTATTCATACATCGCATTCATGTATTCACACAAGCATGTTATCAATCAATCTAATCCAATTAATTAATCTGAAAATTAATGACCATCCAATGTTCAAACAACGATTTGATTTTGCGCGAGTCAAACTCGTTTTACGAATAAGTACTCAAAGTACGAATTCTTGAATTATATTAAACTACAATATTAAATCCAATTTAATTTGTATTTAATACTAATTCTATATTTAATTTCAAATTAAATAATTACACTTTTAATGTGCCTTTACGATTTAGATTCTAAATCTAATCGTTACGGGTCTCAAAGCCCGATTAACATCCAATGTCAATTTAATTAAAGTTCAATGGGCTTTTAATTAAATTCATAAGGCATGAACTTTTGGTCAATATGGGTCAAACCCAAATACCAAAGCTCATTTAAGGAATCACCCTTATTTGCCAAGAAACCAATTTAGGCACATTAGGCCCAATGAAAATTAAAGGTCCATTTAAGTCATATTTGAACTTTATGGATATGGTTTTGGGCCCAATTGGATCCAACCAATTAGCCTAAACCAAACTTGGCCCAATCAAGCCCATTAAGCCCAATTACAACTTAACAAGCCCAATTCCAAATTTGGCCCAATTAATTAAATTACCAAAATTCCAAATTTCATAATTTAATTAACCTAAAGTGTATGCCATAATTAATTAACCAAATTAATATTTCCAAAACACTAATTCACTCAATTAATTATGCTTATTATCATTAAAACATGTCCAACACATTTGAATAAAAAATCAATCATTTTCCATGCATAGTTAGTCACGGCAATTAGGGATTTCTTTGTCCGATTCGGTTTCAATCCAATTAAATCCTAAATCAACATTACCCAAATAATTTCAACTCATCCAATGATCAAAATAAAAAAATTCCATGACATTAGGGAACATACTAGTTTCGGCCAAGCCAACTTATTGGGGAAAAATTGATCCAATCCATTTTTCACAAAATTGATCACAAACAACTCCAAGTCATCCATATACAAACATGCTCAAACAAGTAATTTCACTCAAACATGCTCAAATTCAATTTACCCAAATTTCATGCTCAAAATGACTATGATACCATTGTTGGGTTTCTAGTTAGTCCCAAGATCAATTCAAGCAATGAAACATGTGTGAATACAACAAGAAGTATGGCGAAATCATACTTACATTGATCGGATTTCCGATGCGACGAACACAAAATCCTTTTGCTCCTCCTAGAAGCTCTCGGCAGTGGGCCGTTTTGTGCTCCTTGAGAATTCGGTCACCACTTCCATGGAAGCTCCAAGCTCCAAGCTTTGTGTTGTGATTCCATGCTCATGAATAGGTTTCCCTATCACCTTTGGATGACCCTTCATGTGCTAGCATAAGAAAAATTTGCCACAAATCTTTCTTGTTCATCTTCCAACTCTCGGTTTTTGTCAAGAAATGAGAATGAATTGGCTTCAAAGCCGAGAGAGAGAGGGAGAAGAAAATGGTTCCAAACCGTGTGAGGAGAGAGAGAATGGCAAGTGTGTTGTGTTATTTTGATTTCCAAAATCAATAATAAACATATACCAAAAATTTTGTATTTGCCTTTCAAAAAGGTCAACCAATTTTTGGAGCCAAAAGGCAATTAATGCCTTCCAACCACCACCATCACTATTCACATCAAAAGTGACTAGACATCACATCACTCAAAGTGACTGACATCACATCAATCAAAGTGACTAATGATTTCACGCTAGATGTGACTTGTGGGCCGCACTTGAATTCGAAATGCGAGTGAGCCCGCAAACACTCCCGGGCTCGGGTTCGCTAATTCCAAATTAACGAATTTTCCGTTGCGACGTAATTAAATCAAATTCAATTAAATAATTTTGCCTAGCATAATTACTATTCACATCGCTAACGAATTAATTCTAAATTAACTCGTTCGCTAGAATTAAAATCTAATTTTAATTCCGCGTCGAAATCCAATTTCGTATAATTTATCGAATATATTATTTTATCGATTAATTCCAAATTAATCGTTCTCTCTCTTTAATTAATATTTTATCCCAGATAAATTATCTCCGTAATTAATCCCAGATTAATTTTCTCTCTCTTATAATTAATCCCAGATTAATAAAGTGCGAGTCATACGTCATCGGTGAATCTTCAGGAAGCGACCCATGAGATCCCCGGATATGTTGGCAGTAAATCCGGTCATCGGACTATCCGAACACGTACCTAGTACTACGTTTTTACCGATTTACAAGACATGGTTGGCTTCTAGCAAAGCACCGTGCCTACCCAATTCTCCAGAAATATTCTTATAGGAATATGTGATCTATATCAGGCATAGTATACGTAGTATTGCGTATTACGATCCAGCATCGGATGTCACGTGCAAGGCCTGGGGCTGGAATTGTGTCTCCCCCGTACGAAGCACATATCGGATCTCTGGTAACTAGTCTCTATAATCGGATAATCATGACCTAGTAATATTATCCCGATGACTGCAGTACATAAGAGCACCAGTTCCGTATCCTACGTGATCATCATCTCCACTATGACTGGAGTGATACTTCCGTCTTGACATCACACCCAATACACTACGATTCTCAATATACACAGAAGAGGCGTACACAGAACCCGGTTAAAGCCCTGGACGACAAAAACCAAAGTATATTGATTGTCGCAAGTATTAGCGGTGCAAGTATCATGTTAAGACCAAATACACCTACCTTGATTCGGACTTCTATAGACACATAGTCATACTACCAATGGAATTCCGAGGGGTCTATCCAGAGCGAAGCTGTTTCCGTACCATCGGTAAACAAAACCTCCTATTACACTTGCATGAGTATCCTATACCCAAATATATGAGAACTATGCCGTTATGCTCACAGAACACGCACAAGTGTAATACTAGTCTTTTACGCATTATCGATGTCCAATCTCGATAATACTCTGACTAGGGATATTTAATGATTAAACCTTCGTGGATTGATACTGTTTCATATCATCTCAATCCGAAACTAATCATATGGACCTTTCATCATTTATACATCTTGGTAATCTAATTACAAATGATAAAAGGGCAATTTCCTTTGTCACATAGTTAATTTGTACAACAACACCATGATCTGTACAAATAGTGATGCTATGGGTCATAATTGTCCAACACCAGGACTATCATGAGATTCATCTCACAATCTGGAAAATTGGAGCCGTTAAAGACATTATAGCCCATGATGATGTCCCTAATGCTAATCTTTCCAACCATCTCGATTGCAATAGTCCAACTATCCAATCAATGATTTTGGGTACACTCAAAATGTAATGGTTACTATAATCTAACTATATAACCAACCACAAATGGAGTAGTGTGAAAACAGTCCAACTGTTCAATGAAAGCAATAAAAGATATTAGTCCAACTAATATATATTTATAACAACGATAAATAAAATAAAAGAGCGCGTTTAGCAAGTATTAAACGAAATTGCAAATTTAATACTGGCCTCCCACTATTTTTCAGCGAGCCTCTAACCCTCTGTTGAGTACTCGGGAAACCCAGTTTCCTAGTGGCCTAGGATCCCATTAAATAACACACAACTTTGACTTTGGCCAACAAGCTGTATGAAACTTAACTAGGTAGATCTCTAAGATCAATTGGATCTCATCTAATTCCTAGATCCGGTAGGTGGACGTCCAAGTCCAATATATATATATCCAATATATATTTCCTAACCTTTTCCTCTGAATCAACTAAGCCTTGGCTTTGGCTCAACAAGCTTAATGATTGCAGTTAAGCGTGACCCATTGACAGTGGGAAAGCTTCGTAATCCACGTCGATGTATAGAAGTGACCTTGACTTTGGCCAACAAGTCACAACTGCCAAAGACATGCGATATATAACAAAGCTTTCGTGGTTCAAACACATCCGTGATGGACAATGATCTTGACTTTGGCCAACAAACCAATGCCAATCTTGGATCTTGAGAAAGAACCACTCAATGGAAGGAGAACGTTTAATATTAAAGTGAGTGTTTTTCGCATAAATTGGTAACCAATTTATTATCTTTGATTAGGTCTCATCATACACCCTTAAACATGCATCCTAAAAGCATAATAAGGCGCGAATAAATTAATAATGATATGCGGATGGATATATAACATAATTTGCTCTTTGAACAAATCTCTCCATTCCCTCTCTCTCGCTAGCACTTTACATACTTCTACCCAATTACATAATACATTAAAGAAACCTCATTTACATTGAGGGGAATTGGTGAGAAGAGATATACATAGAGAATATGAGGTGAAAGGCTGGACACGCAGGTCCAATTTCAAATAAGTACCATACTTACAACAATTTCCAAAATTGCCCCCACCCAACTAATATCCATCTGATATACATTATTCATATAAATACATCCAAGTATTCACACAAAGCATTCTGTCAATCAATCTAATCCAATTAATTAATCTTTGATTAATGACCATCCAATGTTCATGCAACGATTTGATTTGCGCGAGTCCAACTCGTTTAAGAATAAATACTCTCAAAGTATGTATTCTTGAATTATATCGAACTATATTTTCAAATCTAATTTAAATTGTATCCAATACTAATTCATGTTTAATTCTAAATTAAACAATTACACTTATTTTAGTGCCTTAAAGACTTGGATTCCAAATCCAATCTAAATGGGTCTCAAAGGCCCAATTAGCATCCAATACTATTCAATTAAAGTCCAATGGGCTTTCAATTATTCTTTAGGCATGGGCTTTGGCCATTATGGATCCAACCCAAGATGCCAAGGCCCAAGTTAGGAATCACCTTATGCCAAAAATCAATTTGGGCCCATTAGGTCTAATTAAATTATTAAAGGCCCAATAGTAATATTTGGACTTTATGGAAATGGTTTTAGGCCCAATTGGATCCAACCCAATTGTCCAAAACCAAAGTTGGCC
Organism: Zanthoxylum bungeanum; assembly: GCA_019454045.1. Taxonomy (NCBI): domain Eukaryota; kingdom Viridiplantae; phylum Streptophyta; class Magnoliopsida; order Sapindales; family Rutaceae; genus Zanthoxylum; species Zanthoxylum bungeanum. Next base: position 210,615 of record SKCR01033755.1, read on the forward strand.
CAACCAAGCCATTAGCCACAATATAACAAATTAGCTCAATCCAATTTAAAGACTAATATATTATTAACATAATATTCCAAATATCACATTAATTTAATTAAAGTGTAATTACCATAATTAATTGATTAATTTAATATTTCCAAAACATCAATTAATCAAATTAATCATACTTTAATTCTCAAATTCATGTCCAACTCAAAATTGAGGCTAAATCAATCCATTCCAACATGCTTAATCTCACGGCAATTGCATAAAATAACACTCAATTTGATTTCAATCCAATTAAATCAACATACAAGATTTATTTCATGCTTTAACATATCCAATTGTCTAATTTTCAAAAAATCACCATGAGCATTCTAGGGTATACATTCGGCCACAATAAAGAATTTGGGGAAATTTTGATCCAGTCAATTTTCTCAAATCCAATGATGCACAAATCTAATTTATCATCATCTAATCATAACCAAACAATCAATTTGGAAAAATCATGCTCCAAGCAAAAATACCCAAATTAAAGTCCATAAACCCTAGATTTTAAATCAAGTTTAGGTGGCTCTGATACCATTGTTAGTGTCTCTAAGACATGCCAATGATCTCTAAACATTGATTCATGTGTGAATATATCAAGAAAGTTTGTGGAAAAAACTTACATTGATCGGTTGAAGTTCAAAACCTTTTCTTTGGATGTAGAAGCTCCAAGCGCTTGAAATGAATTCCAAACTCAAGGGTGAGTTTCCCTATCACCTTTCTTTGACTCCTTAAGTGCTAGCTTGGATGAAATTTTACAACAGAATTTCAAGAACAAAAAGAGGTATATTCGGCCAAGCATGGAGGTGGAAGAGAGAGAAGCATTTTTTTGTGTTGTATTGTTTCAAAAACAAAAGTAAGTATTACTAAACTTTTTCAACACACTTTAGTTGTGTGAAAGATAACATTAATTGTAGCCAACCACTTCCATCAAATGTCAAACAATTGATGTAAGTCAAGTGGGTCCCACCACTTTGAAATTCTAAATTTGAGTTGGCTTATTCAACACACAACTTAGCTTTGGGCCCGAGTTCGTTTAATCCGATTAAATGAATTTTCCGTCGATATGTAATTAAATTCAATTTAATTAAATAATAATGCCTAGCAAAATTATTACGAAAGTCGCTTACGAATTAATTCCAAATTAATTCGTTCGCTCGAATTAAAATTTAATTTTAATTCCGTATTGAAATCCAATTTCAATTCATATATCTGATATATTATTTAGCCCAATTAAATAAATTAATTAGTAAAATCCAATTTAACTATTAAATTTACTTTGCCGATTAATTCCAAATTAATCGCGTTCTCTCTTCTAGACGAATTTAATCCCAGATAAATTCTTACCGTAATTAATCACAGATTAATTCTTTCTCTCATAATTAATCCCAGATTAATTCTTGCCGTAATTAATCCCAGATTAATTTTCTCTCTCATAATTAATCCCAGATTACTTCTGTTCGAGTCAAATGTCATCGATGAATCTTTGGGAAGTTACCCAAGAGATCCCTGGATATGTTGGCTGTAAATACAGTTATCGGACAATCAGAACACGTGCGTACCCGGTACCACGTTTTCACCGATTTACAAGACATGCTTGGCTTCTAACAAAACACCGTGACTACCCAATTCTCCAGAAATATATTCAACGAGGAATATATAATCTTTATCAGGCATAATATACAATGTATTGCGTAATACGATCCAGTATCAGATGTCACATGCTAGGCCTGGGGCTGTAATTATGTCTGCCCCGTACGAAGCATATATCAGATCATCAGTAACTAGTCTCTATAATCGGATAATCATGACCTAGTCACACTATCCCGATAGCTGCAGCATTTAAGAGTATTATTTCTGTATCCTTGCGTGATCATCGTCTCCATATGACCGAAGTGATACTTCCATCTTGACATCACACCCAATATACTACGATTCTCAATAAACCCAGAAGAGGCGTATACAGAACCTGTTAAAGCTCCGGACGACCAAAACCAAAGCGTATTGATTGTCACAAGTATTAGCGATGCAAGTCTAAGGTTAAGGCCACATACACCTACCCTGATTCAGATTCCCATAGACACATAGTCATACTACCAATGGGATTCTGAGGGGTCTATCCAGAGCGAAGCTGTTCCCGGTCCAACGACTAACAGAACCTCCTATCACACTTGCATAAGTATCCAATACTTAAATATATGAGAACTATGCCGTTAAACATCCATAACGCGCACAAGTGTAATACTAGTCTATTCCGCATTATCGATGTCCAATCTCGATAATACTACGACTAGGGATATTTAATGATTAAACCTTTCGTGGATTAATACTGTCTCATATCTTATTAATCCGGAACTATTCATAAGGACTTTTATCATTTATATATCCAAGTAATCAAATTACAAAATGATAAAATATCAATTTCCTTTGTCACATAGTTAATTTTTACAAAAAACACAATGTCTTTTATAAATAGTGATGCTATTGGTCATAATTGTCCAACTCATTTTCGGTTACAACATTATAAAAATGGGGGTTGTTCATTTTCTTCTCTAAGAAAACCAAAAGCTTAAATAGTAAACCCTTAGAAAGAGAAAATTTTGGGGAAAACAAATCAAAGAGCTAAACCTTGAAGAATTGAAATTTAAGGTAACTTCTCTCAATTCTTATGTTAGGAAATTATTTCCCTTAGCTTATTTTGAATACATAAGATGTATTTTTGATTTTTCCCTCTCTTGAATATGTATCCTATTTGTTAGAAGGTTGTTGGAAAGAAAATATGCATGTGTAATGAAAATTAAAGTTTAATAAGTGTTATTATAGTTTAATTTGTTAATGATTGATAAGTTGTCATTCTAGAGTTTTTGTGCCACTCTATGAAAACTTAGAATTGTTCTTGTGTGTTTTGATTATGATTAGAAAATTGGGATGTTAGAAAGTTTGGATTAAAGGTTGATTAGAAGTTGATTTTAGTGTTATTTGATTAATTTGATTAATGAAATAATTTAGGGTTTATGCCTAATTCTAAAATTGGGGCTTTTCATTTCATGGATGTAATTAAGTATATTAGATGTATACCAATCATTTTAGTAGTGTTTTAGAAACAATTATATGTGTAATTGACACTTTTGGACTAAAATGAGAAAACTGTAAAAATTTACAACATAAGTTAAATTTCGGCCAATGGTATTTTAGATATTTCTAAATTTGGTTTTGGGATTCAATATTAAAATAAATATAATATTTTAATAGTCTTAAGAAGATTTTTGAAATTGAAAAAATTCGATTTTTCATGCTCCGTTGCGATACCTGATAAAAACGTAATTACACCAACAAATGGTATCAGAGCTAGTCTGATTCTTCATCCTTGATATGAATCTTGCTTGATATTTGATATGTAATATGAGCTTATTACCATATATGCGTGCATTCTTAGATTGGATCTAACTAATTTGTTTGCCACTTTAGCAGAAAATTCCCTTTTAATAAGGCTTTAAAGTAATTTGTATTTGTGTATGCATTTTTCCTTGGTTCGTCTTGTCAATACAGATATAAATAAATTTTTATGGATGTATTCGAGATCGTGCCAAAGCAGTGAGAATATAGTCGATAAGAATTTATTTATACATGTTATATTTTAGATATAGATAAATTTAATTGAAAATGGAAATCCTGAACATGCCAAAACTGTCAAGATTACACGAGTATTTTCAATTTATCATTGACAAGTTAATCCTTGAAAACGCCTCATTGTGAACGTGCCAAAGCTGTCACAATAAGAGACGATCAAGATCGAAAATAATCAGCCACTAATTTGTAATTGACAATGGTTTTCTACCCAATGAATATACATAGGCATTAACGTACCAAAGTAGTGAGCCGAAATATATTTATAGGATCTACTTCATGTTGTAGAATTTAATTTGAATATTATATTTATTATCTTCAGTTTGGGGATTATAATATTGCATGATACAGTGGGTGGACATCTTTTCAATTAAAAATTCATGATTTATTTGATGTTTATATGGTATTGCATGAAACTGTATTATCTGCTAATTATTCTTTCGTTATCTATATCATATATTTCCGATGGTAGGCTCTTTATCTTTTAATCATTTAGCTCGTATGCTAGATAAGAATAAGCTGAAATGGCCCAAATATTTTGTAGACAGGGAAATGAATTTGAGATTGTCCATGAATTCGAGAGGTTATAGTATGTCATGGAGGCACCGATACCGTTGCTATACCACCTGAGTCACCTGAATAGCACCAGACCTTCTGGAAATGGAAGGATGATTACCTAAAAGTTAGATCATACATCATTTGTTCGTTGACTCAGGAGCTTAAAAGACAATATATTGATATGTCTGATACGTATAAATGGATCACTCGGCTAATGGAGCTTTTCATGAATCAAGAACAAGTCTTGGTTCATATATACGCGTTATGTCATATTACAATCATTATACACCTTGTAGTGGTAATAGTTAGTTGAATTGAGAAACATAGTCTACTTCTGAAGCATGCCTCACAGTACATATGCTCATCAAGTTTGTCAATTAGAGATCATTGTAGGAACTGCAATCTCCTACGGCGGAGTAAAGTAGTACCAGCCAGGTTCCAAATCTGTGAGTGGACCATTCTCTCAAACTGTGTTTACTTACATGTTTTTGAATCAAGAATTACTTTTGAGAACTTAGGGCGTTAGTCAAGATTACTTTCAATTTTGTTTTAAATGAGAACGTTTTGAGAAATATTTCTAGAAAGAAATAATTTTCAAAGTTTGAGTTATGATTTCTCGAGACATGGGGAAAAACCCACCGCAGTTGTAACTTGGTATAAACATAGAATTGAAGGACACAAATATCGTGTGTACACTCAGTTTAGGACTAGGGATGACAGATGCCCATAGATCCTAGATTCAAAGTCAGGAGGGTAGCATAGATCTGTACCCCGGCTCCAATTTTGTGGCTTGGGGGACGGAGAGATATAACGCCTCAAGACCACCAGATTATACGTATGAGGGGACAACGAGACGTAACGGCCCTATGCGCAAGATATTTATATACAGATTTTTCAGATGCAGATTTTTCAGAAACAGATTTTCAGAAATGGATTTCCAGAAACATATTTTCAGAAAAGATAACTTTTATGAAAGAGTTTTCATAAAAAATTTCCAGAACTGTTTTGCAGAAAGAGAAATGTTTTCAAATAAGAAAGAGATTTCAGAAAAGATTATTTTCTGGAAGGATTTCAGTTTTAGAACCATAAATTTTCTGAAAGAATCAGTTTTCATTTTAAATTGTCCACTCACTAGGTCGTTCAAACGATCTAACCCCCATTCCCAATGTTTCTGTTTTACATGTTACCCGGAGGACGAGCTCGAGAGGATGGATACTGATGACAGTCACTAGGGGTTTGAGTCCACCCGGTTAAGTTAGATACATTGTTCAATCAGAGTCAGTGTAAAGTCATGCATCAGATGTATGTATAGTAAAGTTTGTATGTGTAACAATTAAAAGTGTCCATGTAAAGAGTATAAGTGTAATGATATTTAGTATTGAGTTACGAGCATTGAGATGCATTTTATGTTACTATATGAGGCGATGGTCCCTATGTATGAATATATGATTGAAATGAGAATAGTAGCATTAATCATAGTCAGAGGCTTAGAGGGATAAAATGGCTTATTCACTGCAGGTAGCATCCCCGGAAGGGGGATGTTACAGTTATGATACTGTTACAAAAGCATCATAACTGCCATTGAGTTGTATCATAATAGTATCATATTTAAATTGTTACAGGTCAAAATTTACATTACTTGGTCAGTAAGTAAACCCGCGGAGACCGGTATGCATCGTATATTGGATCAAGGATTTCAACGGTTATTACTCTATGAACTAAAAGTCTCGGAAACTCATATAAACATATAGGTGTTTATATTGGATAAACATTAAATGACTCACCGAAGATTCTACGGGTTTAGTAGCATAGTGACTTTGAATACCACTGTGGATATATGAGATATCCTCCACACTTTGATGGCAGTCACGTCACCGACCTATTTAGGTCAGACCTCCGCCTGATCGTTGGGTGTGGACTGATTCTCATGATATCATGTGTATATCAAGAAATGATCCATCAGTTCTGTGTGCAGAGCATATGTATTCAATATGGGATGGCGAACTGTTAAATTCATTAGGCTGTGGTACACTGTAGAAGAGAGTTCTAAGTGTTATTAAGAGATCGTTAATTAATACATCGACGGATTATAACTAAAAAGATTTAACATTTATATATGTATAACTGGTATAATCCGGATACATATGACGGAGGGATTATACGTATGCAATGACCTCGACCTGTATAGTTCAACAAGTTTATTCGTGGTCATCATAATTTATGGATGGGTAAATTATGGACATGAAATTTGATTTCGGGACTGATATGCCTGAACTTAGAGAGTCTCACATAATGAAATATACTCGTAGAGCACTAGGGTAATAATTATAAATAATATTGATTATTTATAAATTGTTTAACGGTTAAATGAATTAATACATGCATCAGGATATTTTGGTTATTTTCTAATTAATGTGTATTTGTATTTAATACATGATTTTATTAAATACACATTAATTAATTATCAAATAAGATATTTGACAAATATAATATATATGTATTTTGATTTTTAATGTAAATATAATACATATATCTAGATATTTATATTATTAATTATTTGATGATTTAATTTTTTAAATAATTAAAGTAATTAAAAATAAAAATATCAAATGTGAAGATAAAGCTTGGAAATGGAAAACTTTATTTAGAATTTCATCTAAGGCTTTCAAAATAAGTATAAAAGGACTTTTGTTTTCATTTTTCAAGCGATCAAGTTAAGAATTCAAGAATAAAATTATAGAGTTAGAGAGAAAAATCAAAAGAAAAGCTTGGAAATAAGGTATTTGCTAACTTTTTTATTTGAAAACTGTTTCTGAAAGTTGAAAGCTCAACATACGATGTGAGTATATTTTTCCCTCTCATGAATTTGTGTTGACATTCTTGAAAGCTTCATTATTGAATATATGCATGTGTAATAATTAAAATAAACTAATAATTAAAATAAACTTAATTAGTGTACTTAAGGCGTATAATTGTCATTAGATGACTTGTTGCCATTCTAGAATTGTTAGGCCACTCAATAATGACTTAGAAATGTTCTTGATTTATTTCAAAGTGGTGAGGCTGGATTGGTGTTGTTGAGAATGGATTAAAGTGCTGTATTGAATTAATTTTGGTTAATTAGATTAATTGACAAAATTTGGATTTATGCCCAAATCAAAATTGGGGCTTTTCATATATTGGATGTATTTTGATGTATATTAGATATACAAATCATTTTGGTAGTGGTTGGAAATCACTTAAGCTTGTAATTGACAAATTAGGACTAAAATGAACAAAATATAAAAGTTTGATAAGTATTAGGGTTCACGACAATTTTGAGAGTTTTGTACAAAAATTGTTTTTCAGATTTGAGTGATTAGAATAAATTAGTTTATTTTAATTATCCAAGAAAAATCAACAAATTCGAAAAAATTTTATTTTTCGTGTTCCGCTGCGTTACCCGATTATACCATTAAACCCCCTTCAAAATTTGTATCAGAGCCTGTCTGATTCTTAATCCATGATATGGTTTGTTCTTTGAATTTGATATTTATTCCAAACTTTACTTTATGCATGCATGTATTATTTTATTTGATTAAAATAAAGGTGTATGACACTTTTACGAAAAATTCCTAATTAATAAGGTTTAATAATTAATTTGATGCATGTTTCTTGGTCCGTCTTGTCAATACGGTTCATAAAAAAATTTATGACTATATTCAAGAACGTGCCAAAGCTATGAGGGTATAGTTGATTGGAATTTATTTGTACTGAATAAATATATGATATTAGGTAAATTCAAGCAAAAGTGGAATTACTGAACGTGCTAAAGTTGTCATGATTACGCGAGTATCTTGAATTTATCATTGACAAGTTTGACCTTGATACGCCTCCTTGTGAACATGCCAAAACTGTCACAACGAGAAATGATCAGGATCAAAATTCATGAGTCACTGGTGAGTGATTAACAATAAGTTGTCTACCTAATGAATATACGCAGGTGAGAACGTGCCAAAGCTGTGAGCTGAAATATATTCATGGGGTCCACTTATCACTACTGGATATAATTTGTTTACTGAATTCTTTGTATTCTATTTGGGGATTACAGTTTTACATTGAATAGTGGGAGGGGAATTTTTAGATTAAAAATCCATATTCTGTTGAATGCTTTTATGATATTATATGAAATTGTTTTATCTGCTAATTATTTTTCCGCTATCTATATGATAGATTTATGATGGCAGGTTCTATGTCTTCAAATCCTTTATCTCTTATGCTTGATATGAATAAGCTGAAAGGGCCCAAAACTTTTGCAGACTGGGAGATGGATGTAAGGATTGTCCTCGAATCCGAGAGGTTATGGTTTGTCTTTAAGGCACCGATACCTGTTGCTATACCACCCGAGTCCACACTTTAGGAGCACTAGACATTCCAGAAATGGAAGGATGATGACCTAAAAATTAGTTCATATATCCTTGGTTCGTTGATGCAGGAGCTGAAAAGGCAATATAGCATGATGCGTATAGCATGATTACTCGGCTGAGTGAGTTTTTCATGAATCAAGAACAAGTCTTGGTTCACAGAGTGGCGGTTGAATTGTTTCTCTCTAGACTTGATGAGGATCAACCAGTCAGCTCGTATGTGATTCATTTGATTGATCAGATCAAACAGTTGAGGTTATGTGACTTTCCACTCAATGATACACTTGGGCATAGTTTGATACTAGGCTAACTCCTGAGCTCATTTCACCAGTTTATATTGAATTTAATAAGCATGGGATTAGCTATTCTTACAATGAGTTGCATAGAATGTTGCTTACTGCTGAGGAAGATCTGAAGAAGGGAATGCCGATTCTCCTTCCAAAACTGACTTCTCTTTCTGCCTTTTCTCAAAATAATGGAAAAGGAAAGAAGAAGAAAGGTAAAAAGATCACTCCTCAGGGTATAGCGAAACCAAAATTCAAGAGAGCTGCTGAAGATAAGTGCCACCCGTGTAGTAAGATCAGACACTGGAAGAGGAATTGTCCTGACTACTTAGCCCATATCAGGAAGGAAAGAGCATACATATCAGGTACATTAATTTTTCCTGTTATTGATATCTCCTTACTTTGTGAAGCTATGACTTCTAGTTGGATTTTAGTTTCTGCTTGTCTTGTTCACATATGCAATTCGTTGCAGTGATTGAAGGAAAGTAGGAAATTGAAATCTGAAGAGATGAAGTTGCGTTTCGAGAGTGGCGACTCTCTAGATGCGGTTACAGTGGGATTATGTGAGATTCCCCAGTCCAGTGGAAAACTTTTGATATATGACTGCTTTGTTGTACCAGGATGTGTAGCTATTATTATATCACATATTGTATTAGATAAATAGGGATATCATATAAATATTAAGAACTGTTCCTTGTATTTTTATGATAAAAATAATATTAATATCCTTGTGTGTCCAAATGAACATGGTCATTATATTTTGCATACTTCTCGAGATATCTTGAATACAAGGATTAATAAATGTAAATGGTCTGAAATAAATAATAATGAACTTTTGTATATGAGGTTAGGTCATATAGGTGTGAGGCGCCTAACTCGGTTAGTAAGGAATGGTTTGATTGAGAATCTTACCACTGAACTCTATTGAGGGGTGATTTTCGTTCCAATGGTAATTCAGGAAAACCACTCTTCGAACAATCTTCCATCAACTATGAATTTGTTTGGTTTGTTGGGAACCAAAGGAAAACTTAGCAAAAGATGAGAAGACACACAAATAAAACAGAGGGTTTAACGTGGTTCAGCGGAATTGATCCGACCTACGTCCACAGGCACAAGGGAAAAAAAGCTTTTATAACGTGGTCGGGTATGACCGACCTGCCTATCTCTTGCTTACATCTATGACCGACCTCTTACTAACTCTTTTTTACAAAAGGCTTTTTGCTCTCTTTTACAAGTGCGAAATAAAATTAGCTAACCCTCTACAATGAATTCCCAGCCCCTATATATACTAGGAAAAAACCTACTATTACACTATCCTCGTGATGTCGGCCACATGAACCTAACACCGTCGCACTGGCTCTCTTCCCCAATTGTTATGCAAAAAGTAGCCTTGTCGTCTGACACACCCACTCTCTTCCATCTGAACTTCATTAAACCATTCCACTTTCAGTAACCGTCACACGCTACCTCACAATGCCGGCCCATACTTCCCTGTGAAAGCGTATGCTAGAAGATAAGCTGATGATCTGCTCCTGTCATATCACCCCTCTGTGGAAGGTGAAAGTTCCCATACTGGACTTACGTCACTCAGATTTGATCATATCGTTATCAACCCGACCCGCCCTACCTGGTTGGGCAACTAAAACAACAGCCATATTGTCCTACTAAATGGTAAGGTCGGGTCGGGTTTGAGGCCTTAGTTCCTATTCGCTTCTCTGAACATCTTTACACCTCGGGTCGGTCTTCACGTATACTCAATTGTTACTCTGATACTTTGGTTCTTCTCTCGGTCCGACCTCTTATCCTTTGCAAGGACTTCAGACCATCTGTTGAGTATAAACCCTATTTTACCCTTCCTCGAGAATCTGACTTATTGGCAGCCGAAAACTACCATCAACATCTGTCCCCTAGTTCTCGATATCAATGAGTAAGTAAGTTGGTGCTGGGAACTATAAAACGATTATGGTGAATGAATCCGTAGACTGATCTGGCGTCCTCGGGCTGATGCTCTCATGGACACCCCATATTGCTTCGACCTGATGTCTCGTGGTACCTTTCCAATACTTGGAATACTTTTTAAAGAAACAACTTTCCTCTAATGGTGATGCTCAATCTTGAACAAGCCCAGAATCTTAGGCCTGCCCTATAACATGACGGGTACCACAACTGCAAGCTTCAATGCTCATTGTGAAAAAATCCACGTCGGGTTCACAGTTTTTATCCATCACCTCAGTTTCTGATTCACAACCTGACCATTTCTTCTGCTAGGCCTTCTATGACTGAAGAGGTTGATCTGGACTAACTCTGGTCAGTCCATCCTCTTGGTTTTGCTTGAAAAAGCCCATCTTATGCCTCATCGAGTACATGCATGCTCTCGCCATGCTGTAAATTCGGAAGGAAATGATCTACAAAGTCCTGCAAAGTAGAACAAAACCAAAATGAAACATTCACCTCCTCGGGCTATTAGGAAAATAAAAGGGCCTAGGTGGGACGTAACCTATCCCCAAGTTGATAATAATATATCGGCCATAAGAAAATATTCCCTCCTTGTGCCAACACAAAAGAAAATGACCTTGGTGGAACGAATGCAGCCCCAAGACAGTGCCACAGCTTGGCCACAAAGGGAATGTACCCTCCTTGTGCCACTTAACACTTGGTCATTGGGGAGAAATTCTGACCTCGGCCTATGCGATACTAAAGCAGTCCCGAGCCATTAAACACACCATGGCCTCGGCGGTACTAAAGCAGTCCCGAGCCATTAAATACACCACGACCTCAGAGGTACTAAAGCAATCTCGAGCCATTAAATACACCACGGCCTCGGTGATATTAAAGCAGTCTCGAGCCATTAAACACACGACGGCCTCTTTGTGGGTCACAATAAGCAAGCATAGATAAATAAGTTTGTATCTAAGAAATGGAAAGTCTTACTCATATTATGGGGATCTACTTCCCTTCTTACAACTCTTTGTGGGTCATTATAAGAGAGGCTATATTGAAAATATCCCTTCAGCACCTCAGTATTCCAGTTCTTCTTGATACGGGCACTCCCGACCATCTGCTCTAGGTGATAGGTGTCCGACCCAATGATCAGCATACTCACTGAGGTAGCCATTTTTTCAGGTCTCCCACCAGCTCCCGCAGGTCCTTGTATCTATTCATGGCATGTCCCCTTATATTATGGTGCATTCAATAAGCCATGTTGTTTCCCTTCTCAATCAAAAACCTCATCAGATCCGGCTCATCCAATACACTTTTATCATTGATTTATCCAACTATTTGGGCCATGGGTTTATTCAGGGGGTGTATATTATCCCCCCAGTGATATGGTTGACTTGGACAAGCGGCCTCCTCTCACGAACTTGATTATTCTGAGGTATCACCCTGAACTCCTTTTTCCTCGGGATTGGTCTCCTCACATCTATGTCCAAATCTCACTGATTTTATGGCCTGAGTATTTTGGTCATCTGGGTGCCCCCTCATCAGGTAATTTTCTTCTCTTCCTCAACTAGTACAAACTTCCTTCCATGTTCCAAAGTCGTAGCATAGTCCAGTATCTTCTGGATCCTCAGGTGAGACCATAACCTCCCGACCTTTAAGGCCCATTTGAAACTTTCCAAAGCCTCCGGGGACTCGTATGCCCTGAGCTCTAACACCAAGCTATGAAATTGGTCAACAAAACTTTTCAAGGGCTCGTCATCCATTTTCTTCATCAACCTCAACAACCTCATCGTCTTTCTCGGCACGTACGCCCATTTAAAGTGTCGTATAAAGGATTTCCTCAATTGAGTGAAGCTACTAATACTCCATGGGGTCAAGTTCCTGAGCCACAAACTGGCTGATCCGCCTAGAGTTAAAGGGAACACCTTACAGACGACCTCTCTGACCATTCCCTGAATCTCCATCAACAAAACAAACTTCTCAACATGAGAATTGGGGTCCGTGCTGCTTTTGTAAACATCCATGGATGGCATAATGAATCTCCTTGGAAATTTCATCGCCAAAATTTCCTTCTTGACAGAGGATGTTGTCCCCATATCTTGGTCACCCATTGGTCTGTCCTTTATACCTTCCTCCAACTTCCTTATCTCCCGCCGAAACCAACTCCTTATCTAGTTCTCATAGTTGCCATGTTCTCGACCATGGGTCTCCCCACGCCTTCCACTCCGAGTATGATGTCCTCCATAATTGGGGACTTCATATCTTTCCCCTAGAAACCGTTCCACGTCACTATCCGCAAAGCGTGGACTGTTACTAGAGGACTCTGAAGTTTTTCTACCTTCTTTCTGTTCCCAATACTCCTCCGCCGGTGCAGCTTCGACAATGATTATAGATCTCACTTTATGGGCACTTCTCTTCTCATTCTCACCATCTCCTTCTACTATGACGACCTTCTTTCTCCTTGTTATCTATTCTTTTCTTTGGCTGGGGCCTACTCCCCATCTTTTACCAGCTTTCTCTTCCAACTTCTCCAATTTCTCTATCATGGTCTTCATGAAGACCTGAGTTGATTCTCTCTCCTTTCGAGATTCTTCCCTTTCATTTTGCATGGTTTCTTCCATTTTCTCCACCCACTCCGTCGTCGAAGCCTCTGAAGATCTATGGTTCCCGTCTCCTACCATCGTCTTACTATGTTTGCTACTTTTCATACTAGTCCCCATAGACGGTGCCGACTATTGATAGCTGATTTTCATTCCAGGGGTAATTCGGGAAAACCACTCCTTGAAATATATTCCCTCAACTTTGAATTTGTTTGGTTTGTTGGAAACCAAAGACAAACTTAGCAAAAGATGAGAAGACACACAAATAAAACAGAGGGTTTAACGTGGTTCAGCGGAATGGATTTGACCTACATCCACGGGCACAAGGGAAAAGGAAGATTTTATAACGTAGTCGAGTATGACCAACCTGCCTATCTCTTGCTTACACTTTTGACCGACCTCTTACTAGCTCTTTCATATAAAATACTTTTTGCTCTCTTTTACAAGTGCGAAATAAAATTAGCTAACCCTCTACAATAAATTCTCAACCCTTTTATATACTAGGGAAAAACCCATTATTACACTATCCTCGTGACGTCAGCCACGTGAACCTAACACCATCGTGCAGGCCCTCTTCCCCAACTGCTCTGCAAAAAGTAGCCTTGCTGCCTCACACACCTACTCTTTGTCATCTAAATTTCATTAAACCATTCCACTTTCAGTAACTATCACATGTTACCTCACAATTCCAGCCCATACTTCCATGTGAAAGTGTATACATGAAGATAAGCCGATGACCTGCACTTGTCATATCACCCATATGTGGAAGGTGCAAGTTCCCATACTAGGCTTACGTCACTTAGACTTGATCATATCGTTATCACTCTGACCCACCCTACCAGGTCGAGCAACTGAAACAACAGCCATCTTGCCCTACTGAACGATAAGGTCGGGTCGGGCATGAGGCCTTAGTTCCCATTTGCTTCTCTGAACATCTTTGCACCTCATGTCAGTCTTCACATATGCTCAATTGTTGCTCTGATACTTTGGTTATGCCCTCGATCCGACCTCTCATCCTTTGCAAGAACTTCAGACCATCTGTTGAGTTCAAACTTCATCTTACCCTTCCTCACGATTCTGACTTCTTGAGTGCAAACCACATTTATAAATCATTTAACGGTTAGACAAATTAATAATGTTGGGAAGCGGCCGCGAGTGTGCAGCGGAAAAATAAAAAATTAATATGCTGATGCCGCTTTCCCTTTTCCCAAGACCCATTTGTTTTGATTATTCTACAAGCCTAGACATGTTACTATATATTCTAAGCATAAAACTCATAAAACATGCAAAGAACATAAACCTAAACTTGATAACTATCATAAGAACTCTAAATAAAATAAAGAAAGAAAAAGACTTGAACCGAAGACTCCTCCAGTCCTCCCTCCAATCTACAAGCTTTTCTCGAACTCAGCGAGCTCTTCCACGTTCCAAAGAGCCACCCAAGTATGTGGCCTCCAAAGATGCACACACCAAAGCCAAAACTCAACGGCAAGACTATGCCTTGAGTGCACGGGTATTTTGCCCTCGGTGCTAGCCTAGGCAAATACCTTAAAACTTTTAACTCGAGGTTTCTCTAGTCAATTAGACTTAAGGATCCTCAAAATTACTGGCTTACTCTTAAACTTTAGAGTTGCTCACTTATATAAAGCCAAGATATGAAAGGTTTTGGTGTAGCAATTTGTGAAGAATTCTTTGGGTTTATATAGTGCTCCAAAGACAACAAAATTAATTAAGAATCCGATGTGGGATAAAAGCCAATTTAATCTTAGCAATTAGATCTTAATTTAGTGGTTTAAAGAGATTATAAAACCCTAATAAGAGTTTGGGCCGAATTGGAATTGAAAACAAATAACAAAATTAAATAAAATTTTTTTTACTATTCATGCGTTACTATTCACGTGAATAGTAATTTTTTAAATCTATTTATTCCAATTCCCAAAGTGCCCCTATCGTCATTCACCAATCCCTAAGCCACTATGGAACCTCATAAATGATCTGTTCAATAATTAAACACATGGAACCATTTATGAACAATTCCTACAGCAATCATATATGCTGTTAAATATGTACTGTGCACTGTTAACCATTGATTTCGACTTTGTTGTGTGTGACCTTTTGGGTTCCCCTTAAGTTGGACATGAAATTAATCGTGATAATTTAATAGAACATAAATTATCCTCCGATCAGATGGTCGTTCGATTTCAATGACCAAGGTTGACATCTAGCAACATGCCAAGGCCCCCAAATGAGAAGGAAAGATATATATACCCATTCTGTATGCGATTTACATATGATACGGTCTATCGCCTCACTATATCCCCACCTATTGACATAGGGTACGGAAAATGTCTACCCATATGGTCAAAGGTATGATGTTGATAGTGTCATGAATCGTGCTAACCCAAGAATCTCACATGATTCTTCCACTATGGCCACAGTCTCAAGTACTGATCACACATATCAACCCGCGAACTGGAATACTACTCTTATAAGAAAATATTATCCGAGAGAGTGGCGATTCTCTGTTGTATCTTTACAAACTTCATGTGTTTCAACAAATGACCCAATCATACCCTTATGACCGGATCTTTTGAACCGGGGAAGGAGAATGTCAAAATTATTTGATCCATACATAAGATTGTAAAGACCTCATGTCTAAGGACTAGTCATATAATCGATACATGAAAGTTCTCACAGACACATGGGATAAACACTCCATATGAAAACTTTCGACGGTTAGTTCGATGGACACGAGCAACTCATGCATCCATGTGATACACCGAGCGGAAGGATCTCCGCTAGTAGCCTATGAGATCGGCTACCACACTTAAGGGCGGATCATATCATCATGCTAGTCTCTCCGCTTTGTGAACGCCCAGATTATTCACAAAACTATGACTATGAACATTTAAGAGTAATGATTCTCATAAGGCATGGAAGCCATCGTCTTATTACTCCAAGGTCTTTATTACAGTGTAGGTGATTCATATAAGTTATGTAAGACACGTATAATAAAGATTGTCATTTTATTAATTAATGAAAATATTACAAATACATGTACATATAGTCCATCCACAAGTTGGGTATAGGGCATATCGCTAACAATCTCCCACTTGCACTATAGCCAACTAGTATGAATCTAGACACCATAGTCTCGGGTGTGCCTATCATGATTTTTTTGAGTCAGCCCTTTAGTCAGAGAATCTGCAAGATTATCTTATGTGGGTATTTTCTCTATAATAAATTATTTTCTCTCAACAATCTCCCGGATGAGATGAAACCGCCTGAGTACATGCTTGGATTTCTGGTGGGACCTTGGTTCCTTTGATTAAGCAATGGTTCCCGTGTTGTCACAGTACATCGTGATGCCATTCTTTATCCCAGGAAGCACTTCCAGTTCTGTGATGAACTTCTTTATCCAGACTGCTTCTTTAGCTGCCTCATATGCTGTAATATACTCGACTTCAGTGGTGGAGTCCACTGTAGTTGACTGCTTTGAGCTTTTCCAACTGACAGCACCACCATTCAAAGTAAACAGATATCATGTTTGCGATCTGCTGTCATCCCTGTCAGTTTGAAAGCTCGCATCACAGTAACCAATGACTTTCATCTCAGAAAAATCTCCGTATGTCAAAAACACATCCTTAATTCTTCTCAGATACTTGAGGATTGTTTTGACAGCTGCCCAGTGTTGCTCACCAGGATTTGCCTGATACATGCTCGTTATGCTAAGAGCATAAGAGACATCATGTCTTGTACATAGCATGGCGTACATGATCGATCCTATTGCTGAAGCATAAAAGATCCTACTCATACGCTCTCTATCTGAAGAAGTATGTGGACATTGCTCCTTAGAAAATTTGATTCCATGACAAGTAGGTAAATTACCTCTTTTAGAATCTTCCATTTTGAATCTTTTCAAAACTTTATCCATGTACGTAGATTGAGAAAGTCCTAACAACCTCTTAGATCTATCACGGTAGATATTAATTCCGAGGATGTAGGCTGCTTCTCCCAAATCTTTCATGGAGAAATTCTGAGATAACCATTGCTTGGTGGCTTGAATATTGGGAATATCATTCCCGATGATTAATATGTCATCCAATCATTTAATCATATCATTCCCGATGATTATATGTCATCATATAATACAAGAAATACAACAACACTCCCACTATTTTTCCTGTAAACACAAGGCTTGTCTACATTTTTGATGAAGTCAAATTCTTTGATTGTCTCATCAAATCATATATTCCAACTTATGGAGGCTTGCTTGAGTCCATAAATGGATCGTTTAAGCTTGCATACTTTATTATGATCATCCTTAGATGCAAACCCCTCAGGTTGTGTCATATAAACTTCCTCTAGGAGGTTCCCATTCAGGAAAGCTGTTTTGACATCCATCTGCCAAATCTCATAATCAAAGTGTGCAGCTAGTGCCAGTAAAATTCGAATGGACTTTATCATTGCAACTGGCGAGAAGGTTTCCTTATAGTCAATTCCTTGGATTTGTCTATAACTTTTCGCCACCAACCTAGCCTTATAGGTTTGGATGTTGCCTTCTGCATCAGTTTTACGCTTGTAAATCCACTTGCAGCCTATGGGTTTTATCCCTTCAGGTGCATCTACCAAGTCTCAGACTTGATTATGATACATATAGTCTATTTCTGATTTCATGGCCTCAAGCCACTTGACTGAATCAATGTCACACATTGCTTCGTCATAACTGGTGGGATCATCATTATCAATGACCTAATCATGTTCCTCATCAATATGGAAACCATATCTTTCAGGCTCATGTCTTTCCCTACCAGACCTTCTGAGTTCATAACCTTGTGGTTGTTTCGTCGCTACCCTTTTGAGGGGCATGGGGTTTAGTTTTATGTTAGTTTGTTCTTCTCGTACCTCATCGAGGTCAAGTCTACTCCCACTATATTTCTTGAGAAGGAATTCATTCTCTAGAAATTTAGCATTTCGTGAGACAAATGTTCTTTGTTCATTTGGGATGTAGAACACGTATGCTCTTGAGTTCAAGGCATATCCTACAAACTTACATTTAACTGCCCTATCATCCAATTTGTTAGTTTATGTGAGCTTGACATATACGTCACATCCCCAAACTCTTAGATAACTAAGACTAGGATGTTTCCCAGACCATAACTCATATGGTGTTTGACTAATAGTCTTGGAAGGAACTTGGTTTAGTAGTAGTGTTGCAGTTTCTAAAGCAAGTCCCCAAAATGAAATAGGTAGATCCGTGTCTGGCATCATTGATCGGACCATATCTAATAATGTCCGATTTCTCCTTTCGGAGACCCCATTATGCTGTGGAGTTCCCGGAGGAGTCCACTGGGAAACAATGCCATTTTCTCTCAAGTAATCTTGAAATTCGTTGCTTAAGTATTCACCACCTCGGTCAGACCTTAGTGACTTAATACTTTTATTAAGCTGGTTTTCTACTTCAGCTTTGAAGTCGTTGAATTTCTCAAAGGCTTCAGATTTTTACCGCATAAGGTACACATACCTATATCGCGAGTGATCATCGATAAAGGTAATGAAGTAGGACAATCCACCTCTAGCAGTGACTGACATTGGTCCGCGTACATCAGAATGTATGAGTTCTAATGTCTCCGTTGCACGCTATCATTTACCATTGAAGGGTAATTTGGTCATTTTACCAAGTAAACAAGACTCACAAGTTCCATAAGGTTCATATTTGAAGGGTCTGAAATACCCATCCTTATGTAGCTTGGTTAATCTTATTTCATTGATATGACCTAAGCGACTATGCCATAGAAGTGATTCATTGAGATTATTCGAGTTAACGTTGTACATATTAGAGGTTGAACATTCTTTGTTAGTTTGTAAGACATAGATACCATTATTCAAAATACCATCTCCATATTTTATTTCATTGAAATAAATAGAACATTCATTACAACTTATTAGGCATGAAAAGCCTTTATTACATAAAGAAGAAATTGAAATAATGTTCTTTACTAGAGAAGGTACATAAACACAATCTTCTAAGTCTAAAACTAAACCATTCGGCAAAACTAATGAATAAGTTCCCACGCACAATGCAGCCAGTTTTGCTCCATTACCCATGCTTAAGTCAACCTCCCCATGATGGAGTCTCCTACTGTTTCTCAGGCCCTGCACATTGTTACACAAGTGAGTCCTACAACCGGTGTCAAGTACCCAAGTAGAAGGTTCAGAGTTTTGAGAATATAGTTCAATCATATAAAACATACATGAATCATTGGGCTTCTTGGCATCTTGGGCTTCCCTAGCTTCATTGGCTTTCAAGGATCTGCAGTCTTTCTTCCAATGACCCTTCTTTGCACAAAAGAAACATGTCCTCTTTCCCTTTTTCTTCTCCACCTTACCATTGGGCTTTAGGTGATCTGGAGCCTTGGCCTTGCCCTTATTTTTCTTTGGGCCTCGTGGCTTCGGGTCCGTACCCGTAAGCATGACGGAGGTTTTAAGCTCCAGTTTCAAGTCCTTCTCTACTTGCTTTATCAGATTGTGCAATTCTGCTAAAGTACCTTCTTTATCAGACAGATGAAATTGCATAATAAAGTTAGAGAATTCTTTTAGTAAGGACTGAAGAATTAGATCCTGACATATCTCATGATCCATGATGAACCCGAGGTTGGCCAATTTTTCAATGTGGCCAATCATTTTAAGCACATGGCCACTAAGAGATCCTTCCTTATACCGTGTTTGGAATAAGACACATGACACTTGGAATATCACGGTATGAACGGAAGTTGCATACAACTCCTTCAAGTGAAAGATGATGGTTTGAGCATCCATATCTTCGTGAGCTTTCTGAAGTTCATCCGACATAGAGCTAAGCATTATGCAAACTGCTTGCTTATCATCATCGACATGTTTCTTCCAAGCATCAAATGTATTTTGGTCAGCATCTTCTACGGGTTCAGGGGGAAACGGTCTTTCAAGAACATATAAAATATTTTCTTGTCGTAAGACAATTTTAAGATTTCTAAACCAATCATTGTAGTTGTCCCATTTGAGCTTATGCTCATCAAGGATGGAACGAAGTGATACTCTATTTGCCATTTGAATATTTGTGAAATATTTTAACCCACCTGTTAAGAGAGAATGTTTCATAATAATATTGGCTTTTAATATTATGAATTTACTCCCACTCAATTGTTTTAAAATTTTAATAAAATCGGATCAACCCCAATATGATGGATTTCTTGTGGGCAAGGATCCCATTATCATCATTCCATAACTCCGACTAGGGCCGGTCATTATAAAATATGATAATTAGGTAGGTTCCTAACCAATTTATGATATAAATCACAATTCCTTGATCATAGGGTTGGGCAATCAAACATGCCATAGCTTATGCTAGTCCTTGTGGACACCTAATCTTTGCCACTAAGTTATAAGACCACGCCTAAGGGTTGCTGCGTCTTATGACTCAGAAAAGTCAAACCATTGTCAATAGTACGATTTATAGATAAATTAGTATTGGTCAGTCTGGTAAAGCCTAGTCCTGCCAATATGGTTTAAGCCATTTGGGTTACAATGGGAGGCAAATTTTAGACTTAAATTATTATTGAGGATTTTAGCAAGTTTAAGTGAATAACAGTCAAATGGATTCCTCTATTGAAAATTCCCCAGAGGGAGGTGGAGCGAACTCTATTAAATACTCTTACCTCTTAGGCTCTTATCGCCTTGGTGACAGGAATAAACAATAGATCCTCCAAATTAGACCAACACTTTAAATATGCTTTAAGGTAAGCTTTGAGTAAATGATTATCTAGATGTCTTTACAGCTTTTCCTTTTGGCTATAAAAAGGTAGTGAGTGAAGGAAGACACTAAGTCATTATCTAACTCTAGTAATACCTTTGGTTAAATTAACTTTAGTTTGGAAAGTTTTATTAACGCCTTGGTCCCACCCCACTTGTATCTTTTATAATGTCTTTTATTATAAACAAGTGATTTATATTTATTAGCCGTAAAGGTAATAAATCACTAAGTTCATCACGAAATAATTACTTAAAAAGTCTCTAGATGCTTGCACCCTAAAATAATCATGCCAATTCTAATCATACATAGAATTATCCAGCATATGAGTTTTAATATGTTGGAATTATTTTAGGCATTAAATAACTTTGATTAATATTTAATTATGATATTGCATTTTATTTTATTCAAATAAATTTACTATTCACGTTTTTCTGCAGACGCGTGAAATTTAAATGGAATTTCATAATTCAAATCTTAACCAAATCATGCAAAAATTATACCTAAAATTAAGTTCAGGGTGTTAGCTTTCCAACGAGCTTTTAAACACCCAATTTCGAGTTCCAATTAGTGAGAAATAATCAAAACAAAAATGGTGCGCTGATACCACTGTTGGGAAGCGGCCGCGAGTGCGCATCGGAAAAATAAAAAATTATTAAAATTATGATGCCACTTTCCCTTTCCTCAAGACCCATTTGTGTTGATTATTCTATAAGCCTAGACATGTTACTATATATTCTAAGCATAAAACTCATAAAACATGCAAAGAACATAAACCTAAACATGCTAACTATCATAAGAACTCTAAATAAAATAAAGAAAGAAAAAGACTTACTTGAACCGAAGACTCCTCCAGTCCTCCCTCCAATGTACAAGCTTTTCTCGAACCCAGCAAGCTATTCCACGTTCCAAAGAGCCACCCAAGTGTGTGGCCTCCAAAGATGCACACACCAAAGCCAAAACACAACGGCAAGACTACGCCTTGAGTGCACAGTTATTTTTCCCTCGGTGCTAGCCTAGGAAAATACTTCAAAACTTTTAACTCGAGGTTCCTCTAGTCAATTAGACTTAAATATCCTCAAAATCAGTGGCTTACTCTTAAGCTTTAGAGTTGCTCACTTATATATGTTGGAGTTTCTACGGTCCCGATGATCGAATATAAAGCATAAAATAAACATGCGAATACATCACGGAGTTGCGGAATACTCACAATGATCGGTTGGGCGACGCGGTGGACAACAAAAATTCATTTTCCGCCTTCTCCAAGTCACGGCAGTGAGCTACTTTCCCTCTCCAAGATTCGGCCATCGATGTCCTTCATCAAGCTCCAAGCTTTCGAATGGTATTCCAAGCTCATAGGTGGACTTCCCTATCACCTTCGCATGACTTCGTAGTGTGCTAGCACTCTTGATTTTGCAACAAAATCATGACTTTGCAAAAAAATCATGACTTTGCTTCCCTTCCTTGCACATAGTTTTGCCCAGAAAACAGAACAAGAAAAATGCCCAAATGGGCGTGTGAGATAGATGAAGAAGAAAGAGAGCGAGTGTTATGTGTGTTGGTGGAAAAAAGTGTGTATCTAATACACATTTTTAATTTTGCAAAATCAATTAATTGATTTCCAAAAAACAAAACAAATACCAAACATTTAAAATATATTAAATGTCAATCAAGCTTTCAAAAAGCTTTCCAACCACTTCTATCAAGTCACATAACTCAATCAATCAAGTGACAAGTTGTCACATCACTCAAAGTGACTAATGATTTGACGCTTGATGCGACTAGTTATTTGACGCTTGATTTGACTTGCGTGCCGTACTCGAATTCAAAATGCCAATGCGCTCGCAAACAATCCCGGGCTTGGGTTCGCTAATTCCAAATTAACGAATTTTCCGTTGCGACGTAATTAAATGATTATGCCTAGAGAAATCACTATTCACATCGCTAACGAATTAATTCTAAATTAACTCGTTTGCCCGAATAAAAATCTAATTTTAATTCTGCATCGAAATCCAATTTCGTATAATATATCGAATATATTATTTATCGATTAATTCCAAATTAATCGTTCTTTTTCTTTTATTGATATTTTATCCCAGATAAAATATCTCCGCAATTAATCCCAGATTAATTCTCTCTCTCATCCAACTAATCCCAGATTAATTAAAGTGCGAGTCATACGTCATCGGTGAATCTTCGGGAAGCGACCCATGAGATCCCCGGATATGTTGGCAGTAATTTCAGTCGTCGGACTATCCGAACACATAAGTACCTAGTACTACGTTTGTACCGATTTACAAGACAAGGTTGGCTTCTAGCAAAGCGCCATGCCTACCCAATTCTCCAGAAACATGCTTACATGAATAAACGATCTATATCAGGCGTAGTATACGCAGTATTGTGTATGTCAATCCAGTATCGGATGTCACGTGCTAGGCCTGGGGCTGGAATTGTGTCTGCCCCGTACGAAGCACATGTTTGATGTTTGGTAACTAGTCTCTATAATCGGATATACATGACCTAGTCATAATATCTCGATAGCTGCAGCATATAAGAGCACCAGTCCCGTATCCTACGTGACATCATCTCCACTATGACTGGACTGATGCTTCCGTCTTGACATCACACCCAACACACTATGATTCTCGATATACCCAGAAGAGGCGTACACAGAAACCGGTTAAAGCCCTGGACGACTAAAACCAAAGTATATTTATTGTCGTAAGTATTAGCGGTGCAAGTCTCAAGTTAAGACCAAATACACCTACCCGGATTTCGGACTTCCAGAGACACATAGTCATACTACCAATGGAATTCCGAGGGGGTCTATCCAGAGCGAAGCTGTTTCCCGTACCATCGGTAAAACACAACCTCATATTACACTTGCATGAGTATCCTATACCCAAATATATGAGAACTATGTCGTTGTGCCCTCACAACGCGCACAAGTGTAATACTAGTCTTTTACGCATTTATCGATGTCCAATCTCGATAATACTCTGACTAGGGATATTTAATGATTTATCATTCGTGGACTGATATTATCTCATATCATTCTCAATCCAGGAACAAATCATAAGGACCTCTTATCATTTATACATCTTGGTGATCTAATCACAAATGATAAGAGAGCAATCTCCTTTGTCACATAGTTAATTTGTACAACAACACCATGATCTGTACAAATAGTGACGCTATGGGTCATAATTGTCCAACAATCTCCCACTTGGCCTATAGCCAGTCACTCGAGTGTCTTACACCCGAACTATGTACGGTTCGCTCAAACTGTTGAGAAAAGGCTTTCATCAGCGAATTTGCTTGATTATCATCTGATGCGATTTATATGATCATCACATCGCCACGATGTATGATCCGAACGAATCAGATGAATATCGAAGTATATATCTGGATCATTGATGAGACCATTAATTCTTTAGCCTGTGCTGAAGCCTAGCTCAGCTGCTAAAAGAACTATGTCTAATCTAATTAGATTTGTATCGACCCAAATGGCTTATATTGCTGCCTCAGCTGTAGCAATAACCCACATTTGTTGTTTATTCGGTAACAGTATCTTGCTTGGAAGATTTCCAGCTCATTGTGCCATTATTCAAACTGTATAGTACCGTTTGTGACTTATAGTCATCTTTATCGGTTAGGAAACTTGCAGTAGTGATCCCAGTCACTTCAAGTTCTCCATCTCCATAGTATAAGACAACATCCTTAGATCTCTTAGATACTAATGGATGTTCTTAATATCAATCCAGTGACCATCACTTGGATTGGCCTGATTGTGAATCCATATGCTCAAAGCATATGAGACACCAGGTAGCATACATTTTCCAATGTACGGATTCTCTGAGAGTTTTCTCGAAAGGCAAGCTTTCGCCGATTGTTTTATTTGGGAAATTTCATTTCCAAGAAATGACATATTATCATTATTCATAGGACAACCACTGTCAGTGCGGTCCCATTAACCTCCTTATATACAGAAGAATCATTTTCGTTTTGAATTAAATCATAAACTATTATGATTACATCAAAATGATAATTCCAAGAACTTAATGCTTGCTTCAATCCAAACATGGATCGAATAACCTGCAAACCTTGTTTGCTAGTTTTGGTACGAAAAACCGACAGGATGTTGTAAACATCCTCCGAAAGGTTTCCTTTTTAAGGAAACCGATTTTCCCGTTCAGCTGTCATATTTGATAAATGAAACATGCAGCAGAAGCAAGCATTATCCAAATAGACTTACCATGGCAACAGGTAAAAGGTTTCATCGTAATCGACACAATGTTGATAACAATACCTTTCCGCTACAAGCCCAACTTAGTACGTTGGTATGTTGCCATCCATGTATGTCTTCCTTGAAGTCTTATAAAGTACCAATAGACATAATGCCTTGCAGTACATCAACTAGTATCCAAACTTGTTGATTTACATGGAATCCATTTCGGATATCATGGCACTTTGCCATAATAAGGGATTCGATACCTTGTATCACTTCCTCATATGTAGTCAGTTGGTATACCTCAATAAGATTGACATCTTTATGAGGCGAGATCAGAAACCCATACCCCAGGTTATTTTCTGACTCTCTCTGACTTACGTGGTTCTTGTGTATTAGAAGATTATTGGTATAGTTTCATCCTTGATGAACTATTTGTGTTCCATTAAGGAATCAGTGCCTTGAATAGTATTACTCTGATTTTCATCGAGTTTTACTAGCCTCCCACTTACCACTGCATATAGGTATTCCTCTTAGGAAAACCGCATGGTGAGCAACAATTACATTGTTCTCTTGTGAGATGTATAAGTACTATACTTTGGTATCCCTAGGATAACCTACAATTGGCACTTATCCAATTTGGGTTTTAGTTTGGTATCCTCCAAACATATGCCTAGCATCCCAAATATTCAGGAATGATAAACCTAGTTTCTTTCCTGTTCATATCTAATATGAGATATGTCAAACAGATTTTATGGAACCTTATTCTAAATAAGTTCTGCACTATTTAAAGTATATCCGTTGAAGGAAATGGTAGCTCAGAGCGACTCATGATTAACCTTATCATGTCCAACAAAATTCGGTTTATCCTGTTCAGACACAACGTCAAATTGACGTGTTCTGGGAGGAGTCCTCATTGAAAGAATACTATACTCTTTCAAGTATATTAGAAACTTATTGCTTAAGTATTTTCCATTACGGTCTTACCGTGATAGTTTAATACTTTAGCCGATCTGTTCGTCTATTTCGTGTCGAAAACTTTAAAAGTTTCAGATTTGTGTTTCATAAGAAACACATAACCATAACGTGATGCCACATCCATAAAGGTCACGAAATATTCATATCCACTTCTAGCCTAGCTAGACATGGGCCCACTTGCTTCACTATGAACTAGGGTTAACAGATCGGTGGCATTGTACTTTTACCGAGTAAAGGTGTTTTAGGCACTTTTCCTAATAAACTAGATTCGTAGACTTTATTTGAATGGAATCAAATTTGTCCTAGTATCCACTCTTCAAAACTGTGGATATACGAGTCTTGTTTGATTGTGTCCCAGACAACAATGCCACAATTAAGTTTCATCTGATCAAATCAGTTTGAGCTATTTGTTTGTCATTTTATACGTCTGAGATTTATTTATATTCAAAATATAAATGCTGTTATTCATATCAAATGTGTTTATCTCAATATCATCTTTATATAATAAAACACTTTAGTGTTCTAGGATATAAAGGTTCACCCGCAGCGGGTTAAACACTGATATAGAGATAATGTATCTAGTCAAACTAGTAACATTATAACAGTTTCCAAATTTAGGCACACACGAAGGGTAGTTCCTAAAATTAGGTATCTACGGTTAAAACAGCGACTTTCGTCCCGTTTCTGATTCGCAGATAAATCTCAATCTGAAGTCAGTATCCTGCTCATAGCAGATTCTGAACATCAATGCATATTTATATATCACATTTAGCATCTCAAATCCAATTTTAATACTAGTAGTGAATATATTTATGACAAACATATTTTAAGTTAGAGCCTTGCTCGTCTTCAATTCCTTCATGTCTGCTTTGTCTAAACGGCAGTCACGCTTCCACAATCCCGTTTGCCATATTTAAGGCATACATTTTGTGATATGTCATTTATCTTCCCAGAAGATTATAATGATTTTGCCTTTACCCTTTTCCCACATTCCAGTAGCTGATAAGTGCATGAAAATGTACTTTGAAACATAACTTATTCGGGTTTATTGTTCGGTATTTAGTTATATATTTCATATTTTATTATATATTTTATCATTATACTAATTTAGAAAATATCGATTATTTAAGTTAATATTAGTAATTCATCTCTTTATTATTTGTAGGGTTTAGAAAGAAGAAAGCAAAGGAGGGGCCACGAATTTGACCTGGAATAAAGAAGAAAAAAAGTGGCGTGAATAGGCAAAAATTGGAGAGCAAAGTGGCGGCTAAGAGGAGAGAGAGAGTTGGGCTGAAGCTTTTGACCTAAAGAGGGGAACATCAAAAAAAGCAAACTCACGTGGGCCCTATTGAATTAGGTTTCATATTCAATTGTTATTTAAAGACACAAAGACTCTCACAAAAGGGAGAGCTGCGTGAAGCAGCTCATGCTGCGTAAACAAATAAAATAAACCAGCAGTGCCGGGGGAGAGCTACCAGCGCAGGAAATAAAAGCAAACTGCCAAGGGCCGAGAGATAAGCAGCTGCGTGGAAAGAGGACCTGCGTGCAGAGGAGAGAGTGGCTGCGCATAAACATAGAAACAGGCAGTTTTGCCGAGAAGGAAAAGCAGAATCTGCAGTGCCGAGAAGCAGCCAGGGAGCATTGACGATGAACTACGTGATGTTTCTGCAACCCATCACCATTATTTCTTCCTTCGGCATGCGGAACTAACCTCCTAAGGCAAAGCTAAGGGCGAATTCTTGTACCATATTCTTTTGTTTTGTTATTTGATTCATGGATGATTTTGATTATTTAATATAATTATTATTTTATTCTTCTCATTATTCTTTTGAGTATTTTAATTTGAAAATTTATTTTATTAATTGGCATATAGATTCAGTCATGTTTTTTCTATGTGTTATTAGTGAAATTGGTCGAGATTGGTAAAGGTTGTTTTGCGAGTTCATCCTTTGCTGCAGTATTGCCTGAGGGTATACTGTCGTCGCTGGATAGGTTGTAACGATAACCTTATGAGTTGTGAACGTATAGAAGATAAAATAGTAATTACCTTAGAACTTTGAATTGAGTAGAATTGAATATCCTCCAATTGTGGGTTTGGGACGTGAAACCCTCAGTTGCGTAATAAAATGAATTAATAACAGGATAAGAATAATAGGTACAAGAGGGAACCCGGACGCTTTGCTATCTTTCTCCATTGATAAAACCCTTTAAGCTTTCGTAATCTTTTATTTACATCGCAATTTAATCTTTTCTTTAATTTAGTTATTGCTAAACGTTTTTGTTTAAGTGAATTAGTTCTATTGTAACCATCTCTCTGAGGAATCGACACCCCAGCTATACTGCGATAACCGCGAGATATATTTGGGAGTAATCAAAATTTGGCGCCGTTGCTGGGGAGACGGTTTACAAGCAAAAGGACCAGGTTTGCTTAGTCAACAACGAAGCGGTAACTTCGTTCCATTTTTTTTAGTATTTTATTTTATTTTATTCATTTATTATTTGCCTATTTATTTTCTTTTTAATTTTTTTTTTGTGTTTATTTTATTTTATTTTTAGTTTTAGTAGACTTTAATTTTTAGTTTCATTTATTTTATTTTATTTTTATTAGTTGTGTTGGAGAGCATGTCTAGATTTAGAGATCAATTGGGTATATTTGCTAGAATAGAACTAGAAGATTTAGAGTCAGATCAAGATAATATATTTGAGAATCTTTTTGCTACACCATCTAGATCTAGTAGACATACCATGAGTGAGTACGAGAGACCACCCATGAGGACTCTTGAAGAGTACCTCCACCCAACTCGCACAACTACACCTTCGTGCATCATGTTTCCCCCTAATGCACCACACATAGACTTTAGGCCTGGAATGATACAGTATCTTCCAACTTTTCACGGTTTAGAGAGCGAAAATCCTTACGTGCATATTAGAGAGTTTGAAGAGGTAGTAGCAACCTTCCATGACCAGTTTGGAACCACTGACACAATTAGACTTAGGTTCTTTCCCTTTGCCCTTAAGGATAGAGCTAAGAGCTGGTTGTATTCTCTGAGACCTAGGTCAATAGGATCGTGGGGCGAGATGACCCAGGCATTTTTCGATAAATACTTCCCACACCATAAGACAAATGCCCTGAAAAGAAAAATCTCCACCTTCTCCCAGAGAGACAGTGAGACCCTTTATCAAACTTGGGAGCGGTATAAGGAGTTGTTAGCTAGTTGTCCTCACCATGGATATGAGAGTTGGCGTTTAGTAAGTTACTTTTATGATGGACTAACCCCTAGGGAACGCCAATTCGTTGAGACGATGTGCAATGGTAAGTTCATTCGAAAGGACCCTGATGAGGCGCTTGAATATTTAGATGACCTAGCTGAGAAATCTCACACTTGGACTGGACCTAATGCCGTAGATAATACTGATAGGACATACACTTCTTCTAGCAGAAGCCTACAACACTTTAGAGAAGATGATAGCCTTAAGACACAAGTTGAGCTGTTAACTAGACAGATAGGAGCCTTAATAGCCAAGGACAGCAAGACAATGCATTCAGTAGCCCAGCTAGAATCCTAAGAGTGTCCCGTGTACAGTGAGATGAGGGGTACAAATGAGGAAAACTACAATACTTTAGGGATGTACCATAACCCTTATACACCATATCCAGATACCTATAATCCTAGTTGGCAGAACCATCCCAATGTTAGTTGGAGGCAGGAGTCCTATCAGCCTACCCAGACACCACAACCTAGGAGTTACAGTACCTCACATTATCACACACCTGCCATTCCTAGGAATTCTTTAGAGGATACTATGCAAGCATTTATTGAAGTCCAGAAAGCGACTGTAGAGGCCCATAAGTCAATTATGGAGGCCCAGGACAAAACCAATCAAATGATTGAGTCATTGATAGCTCATGTAGCTGAAGACCAAAAAGAAATCAAGAGTCAAATCTTTAAATTGACAAATGTCATGAGTGTACAAAGACAAGGAAAATTCACATCTCAGACTCAACCTAATCCACTAGGTCAGCACATGGCACAGGTTAATCATGAGGTATCCAGTATAGGAGGTGTTAATGCCATAATCACTAGGAGCAGTAAAGAGGTAGGGATACAGCATACTTCCAACACTATAGGTGACCCTAAGGATGATAGTGCCAACACCTCCAAGAGAGAACAAGTGTCACATTTCCAAGTTAGAGTACCCTCTCCTCAAGAACTTAACAGTTTACATCTCGAGAAACAACCACAGGGTGAGGGTGAGTGTCATTTGTCATACATGCTAGAAACAGTCATTCCAGAAACAACTTCTCCACATCCTGAATTAAATCCTCTTGAGCTAAAACTGATCCCAAAGAACCAAAAAATGAGAAAAATTAGAGTTAATGCTCAATTAAAGATGATGCCTGTGAGATTAAAAAGGACATTGAGAAAAATTTTCTATACGAAGAGTCCAATATTTCAACAATCTCCAGACCTAAGAGGACCCATGAATACACTGCCTCAGCTAGACAAACATTCCCTCGTGTGTCTTCATCAGTACGCTAGATGGAAACCACCATGACAACTTGAGTGTTTACGTCTGGCTGAAGACGTTAAACTTAGCGCTAGCGGGGAGGCAACCCTTGCATCTACATTTATTTTATTTTCTTTAGTTTTACTTTATTGTGTGCTAATTGCATGTTTTATTTTTATTGTTTGCATGAGTGTTTATGCAGGAGTTAGCACAACCTACACAGCCACACAGCCAAAGTCTCGCCAGCAGGAACCTGATCAACTCCGCGCCTGGTAGTGTTGTTCCTTAATCATTTTTCTTTACATTTATCTTACATTGAGGACAATGCAAGTTTTAAGTGTGGGGGTGTGTGTGCATGCGCATGAAAACCTGTCTTAAATACATTTGATTATTTTCTTTTTTAAAAAAAAAAAAATTTGTTTTGTTTTGTTTGTTTTTAGTCCTTGATAGTTAAACATAGGTCCTATGATGATATTGTTTGCTTTAGGGTGAAATCTTAGAAACGATAAGTCCTTTAATGCACTTTTATCTGATGATTTGAGTAGTTTATCTATGTTAGACTCGTAAGCACTTAATTATAGGTTTTTAGCAGTGGAAGCCTGAGTAGATAGCAAGATGACTAGTTGAATAAATTGTATGTCGATGAATGACCGTTTGCTTAGATATCTATCCTGAATTGCTTGTGTTATGACGTATGGTATGGTTGAAAATAAAAGAAAAAGTCTCTGAAGAAAGAAAGTAAACCACCTATAACCGATAAGCGTGAAGCTACCCATGGGCGAGTATTAGGACCACCATGAGGAGAAATGCTACCTTAAAGGGTAGGTGTGTTGAAAAAAATGGCGAAAGAGAAAGAAAAGAAAAATTCAAAAGAAAAGGCAACAAGAGACAGGAAAGAAAAGAAAAAAAAAATCATACCATATTGAGCACACATAAAAGCAACTATAGACCTTAATTGAGATATCTATGTTGGTTTGACCCATCGATCCCAATTTTTAAACGAAATCATTGAGTTGGCTTACCTAGGAATAAAGCTGTGAATGAACCTTAGCACACACACACTGTGAGTCTAGCTTAGATGATTTATTCAAAGATTTAGATTTGAGTTGCGTTGAGTATTTTGAAGGTTCTATGGTTTCATTATTATACATTCTCTGAGGACAAACTTATGTGAAACTATTGGGACTATTTAATTTTTATTTTTGCATGATTGTGTATTTTGAATGACGTTTAGGCACACACGAAGGGTAGTTCCTAAAATTAGGTATCTACGGTTAAAACAGCGACTTTCGTCCCGTTTCTGATTCGCAGATAAATCTCAATCTGAAGTCAGTATCCTGCTCATAGCAGATTCTGAACATCAATGCATATTTATATATCACATTTAGCATCTCAAATCCAATTTTAATACTAGTAGTGAATATATTTATGACAAACATATTTTAAGTTAGAGCCTTGCTCGTCTTCAATTCCTTCATGTCTGCTTTGTCTAAACGGCAGTCACGCTTCCACAATCCCGTTTGCCATATTTAAGGCATACATTTTGTGATATGTCATTTATCTTCCCAGAAGATTATAATGATTTTGCCTTTACCCTTTTCCCACATTCCAGTAGCTGATAAGTGCATGAAAATGTACTTTGAAACATAACTTATTCGGGTTTATTGTTCGGTATTTAGTTATATATTTCATATTTTATTATATATTTTTATCATTATACTAATTTAGAAAATATCGATTATTTAAGTTAATATTAGTAATTCATCTCTTTATTATTTGTAGGGTTTAGAAAGAAGAAAGCAAAGGAGGGGCCACGAATTTGACCTGGAATAAAGAAGAAAAAAAGTGGCGTGAATAGGCAAAAATTGGAGAGCAAAGTGGCGGCTAAGAGGAGAGAGAGAGTTGGGCTGAAGCTTTTGACCTAAAGAGGGGAACATCAAAAAAAGCAAACTCACGTGGGCCCTATTGAATTAGGTTTCATATTCAATTGTTATTTAAAGACACAAAGACTCTCACAAAAGGGAGAGCTGCGTGAAGCAGCTCATGCTGCGTAAACAAATAAAATAAACCAGCAGTGCCGGGGGAGAGCTACCAGCGCAGGAAATAAAAGCAAACTGCCAAGGGCCGAGAGATAAGCAGCTGCGTGGAAAGAGGACCTGCGTGCAGAGGAGAGAGTGGCTGCGCATAAACATAGAAACAGGCAGTTTTGCCGAGAAGGAAAAGCAGAATCTGCAGTGCCGAGAAGCAGCCAGGGAGCATTGACGATGAACTACGTGATGTTTCTGCAACCCATCACCATTATTTCTTCCTTCGGCATGCGGAACTAACCTCCTAAGGCAAAGCTAAGGGCGAATTCTTGTACCATATTCTTTTGTTTTGTTATTTGATTCATGGATGATTTTGATTATTTAATATAATTATTATTTTATTCTTCTCATTATTCTTTTGAGTATTTTAATTTGAAAATTTATTTTATTAATTGGCATATAGATTCAGTCATGTTTTTTCTATGTGTTATTAGTGAAATTGGTCGAGATTGGTAAAGGTTGTTTTGCGAGTTCATCCTTTGCTGCAGTATTGCCTGAGGGTATACTGTCGTCGCTGGATAGGTTGTAACGATAACCTTATGAGTTGTGAACGTAGAGAAGATAAAATAGTAATTACCTTAGAACTTTGAATTGAGTAGAATTGAATATCCTCCAATTGTGGGTTTGGGACGTGAAACCCTCAGTTGCGTAATAAAATGAATTAATAACAGGATAGGAATAATAGGTACAAGAGGGAACCCGGACGCTTTGCTATCTTTCTCCATTGATAAAACCCTTTAAGCTTTCGTAATCTTTTATTTACATCGCAATTTAATCTTTTCTTTAATTTAGTTATTGCTAAACGTTTTTGTTTAAGTGAATTAGTTCTATTGTAACCATCTCTCTGAGGAATCGACACCCCAGCTATACTGCGATAACCGCGAGATATATTTGGGCGTAATCAGTAGCCTTTGGCCAAGCCTTGGGTTTCTAGAATATCGAAGTAAGGTGCGCCTTGCGCTACTTGCCTCTTGCAAAGTTTTTGGCTTTGTCTCCTTGAGAATAGCCATTAACTCTCCAAGAGTTTACTATTGCAATATGTACTTCTAAAATCTAAAAATAGATCTATGAAGATCCTTCAATTTCATTATCATACTTTAAGAATCTAATCCTTAGTTCTGATTAAGAAATTAAGGAGTCTAATTAACAAGTTTAATGGATTAAGCACTAAAGTTATCATCACATGAATCTTCCAAAGATCATGCTCTACTATTTGCTTAACTCCGGGCTTAGGCTTAATATGTTATTTTTTCAAATAAAGTAACTTATTATTTTCCAGGACCATCCTGAAATATTATTCCCAATTTGAAAATTAAACCATTTAAATACATTTTCCCTAGGATTATGTTTTAAATGTTAATCTTTCAATTTTATCTTGATTCTAATAGTACAACTATTTAATCAACGATTTCGGTACTATTTATTATATTGATTACTATAGTCCAACTATTAATTAAAACAACAATTAAATATTAGTCCAGCTAATAATTAATTTAATTGACGAATGATATTTGTTTTGAGCGCGTATGGCAAGTAATTAAACGAATATTGCAAATTTAATTCTTGTCTCCCACTATTTTTCGGCGAGCCTCTAACCCTCTGTCGAGTACTCAGGAAACCGTGTTTCCTAGTGGGCTAGGATCCCGTTAAATATCACACAATCTTGACTTTGGCCAACAAATTGTATGATAATTAACTAGGTAGATCTCTAAGATCAATTGGATCCCATCCAATTCCTAGATCCAGTAGAGGGACATCCAAGTCCGAAACAAATATCTTATATATGTCAATATATCCAATATATTACCTAACCTTTTTCCTCTGAATCAACTAAGCCTTGGCTTTGGCACAACAAACTTAGTGATCCCAGTTAAGCGTGACCCATTGACCATGAAAAGCTTCGTAATCAATGTCGATGGACAAGAAGTGGTCTTGACTTTGGCCAACAAACCACAACTTAGAAAAGACACCGATATGGAACAAAACTTTCGTGATTCAAACACATCCTCGACGGACAAAGGTCTTGACTTTGGCCAACAAACCAATGCCAATCTTGGATTTTGAGTAAGAATCATTCAATGGAAGGAAAAACGCTTAATATTTTGCGAGGGTTTTTCGTGTGCAAATTGGCAACCAATTTATTATCTTTGTT
The DNA here is from genome assembly GCA_019454045.1 of Zanthoxylum bungeanum. NCBI lineage: Eukaryota > Viridiplantae > Streptophyta > Magnoliopsida > Sapindales > Rutaceae > Zanthoxylum > Zanthoxylum bungeanum. The sequence continues at coordinate 245,798 of SKCR01033755.1, forward strand.
AAGGTCTCATCATCATACACCCTTAAACATGCATTCTAAATACATAATAAAGCGCGTATAAATAAAATAATAATGATATGCGGATGGATACGTTACACAATGATCCTAGATCAAATCTCTTCGTTTCTTTCTCCCGCTAGCACATGTATTACTTCTAACCGTTACACTACACTTATAAAGAAACCTCATTTACATTGAGGGGAATAGGTGAGAAGAGAATACAAAGAATAATGAGGTAATAAGGCTGGACACGCAGGTCCAATTAATAAATCAAATTTATTACAACAATTTCTAAAATTGCCCCACCCATCTAATATCCATCTGATATACATTATTCATGTATCGCAACCATGTATTCACACAAGCATGTTATCAATCAATCTAATCAAATTAATTAATCTGATAATTAGTGACCATCCAATGTTCAAACAACGATTTGATTTTGTGCGAGTCAAACTCGTTTTGCGAATAAGTACTCAAAGAACGAATTCTCGAATCAAATTAAACTACAAAATTAAATCCAATTCAATTTGTATTTAATACTAATTCGCTATTTAATTCCAAATTAAATACTACATTTTATTAATGAACTTTTACGATTTAAATTCCAAATTTAATCGTTACGGGTCTCAAAGCCCGATTAACGTCCAACGTTAATTTAATTAAAGTCTAATGGGCTTTTAATTAATTTCTTTTAGGCGTGGGCTTCGGCAACCAAAGCCCAATCAATGAGTTACCCCATAAGCCTAGAAATCAATTTAAGCCCATTAGGCCCAATTAAATTTATTAAGGTCCATTAGTCGCATTTGGGCTTTATGGAAGCGGTTTTGGGCCCCAATTGGATCCAACCAATTTAGCCTAAACCTAACTTGGTACAACCAAGCCCAATAAGCCCAATAACAACATTACAAGCCCAATTTCCAAAATTAGCCCAAATAATTAAATTACAAAACCCAATTTCACAATTTAATTACATTAAGTGTATAACATAATTAATTACCCAAATCAATATTTCCAAAACACCAAATTAGCCTAATTAATCATGCTTATCAACATTAAATCATGTCCAACACAATTTAACAAAAATCAAACCCATTCATGCTTTATTGCTCTCGGCTTTGGAGGGGAATTTTATGTCCAATTCAAATTCAATCCAATTAAATCCAAATTAACATTAAATCCACATTCCCAATTGTTTTCAAGTCATCCAATGAATCAAAAAACAAAATTCAAAGACAATTTAGGGCATGCTCATTCTCGGCCAAGCTAAGAAATTTGGGGAAATTTGTTCCAAACATCATTTCATCAAATTGATCCAATCAATCCTCAATAAAACATGTTTTAAGCATACTCAAACATCCAATTTAATTAAATCATGCTCAAACACATTTTACCCAAATTTTAACCCTAAGTCAAATTTCATGCTTTACTCCGCTCCAATACCATTGTTGGAGTTTCTACGATCCCAAGGATCGAATATAAAGCATAAAATAAACATTCGAATACATCACGGAGTTGCAGAATACTCACAATGATCGGTTTAACGACGAGGTGGACAACAAAAATTCATTTTCTGCCTTCGCCAAGTCACGGCAATGAGCTGTATTCCCTCTCCAAGATTCGGCCATTGATATCCTTCATCAAGCTCCAAGCTCTCGAATGGTATTCCAAGCTCATGGGTGGACTTCCCTATCACATTCGCATGACTTCGATGTGTGCTAGCACTCTTGGTTTTGCAACAAAATCATGACTTTGCTTCCCTTCCTTGCTCACGGTTTTACCCAGAAAACAGAACAAGAAAAATGGTCAAATGGGCGTGTGAGAGAGATGAAGAAGAAAGAGAGAGAGTGTTATGTGTGTTGGTGGCAAAAGTGTGTATCTAATACACATTATAATTTTGCAAAATCAATTAATTGATTTCCAAAAAAAAACAAATAGCAAACATTAAAATATATTAAATGTCAATCAAGCTTTCAAAAAGCTTTCCAACCACTTCCATCAAGTCACATCACTCAATCAATCAAGTGACAAGTTATCACATCACTCAAAGTGACTAATGATTTGACGCTTGATGCGACTAGCGATTTGACGCTTGATTTGACTTGCGTGCCGCACTCGAATTTGAAATGCGAATGCGCTCGCAAACAATCCCGGGCTCGGGTTCGCTAATTCCAAATTAACGAATTTTCCGTTGCGGAATAATTAAATGATTATCCCTAGCGAAATCACTATTCACGTCGCTAACGAATTAATTCTAAATTAACTCGTTTGCCCGATTTAAAATCTAATTTCAATTCCGCGTCGAAATCCAATTTCGTATAATATATCGAATATATTATTTATCGATTAATTCCAAATTAATCGTTCTCTCTATTTTATTGATATTTTATCCCAGATAAAATATCAACGCAATTAATCCCAGATTAACTCTCTCTCTCATCCAATTAATCCCAGATTAATTAAAGTGCGAGTCATACGTCATCGGTGAATCTTCGGAAAGCGACCCATGAGATCCCCGGATATGTTGGCAGTAAATTCAGTCGTCGGACTATCCGAACACGTAAGTACCTAGTACTACATTTGTACCGATTTACAAGACAAGGTTGGCTTCTAGCAAAGCGCCATGCCTACCCAATTCTCCAGAAACATGCTTACATGAATAAGCGATCTATATCAGGCGTAGTATACGTAGTATTGTGTATGTCGATCCAGTATCGGATGTCACGTGCTAGGCCTGGGGCTGGAATTGTGTCTGCCCCGTACGAAGCACATGTCGGATGTCTAGTAACTAGTCTCTATAATCGGATATACATGACCTAGTCATAATATCCCGATAGCTGCAGCATATAAGAGCACCAGCCCCGTATCCTACGTGACATCATCTCCACTATGACTGGACTGATACTTCCGTCTTGACATCACACCCAACACACTACGATTCTCGATATACCCAGAAGAGGCGTACACAGAAACCGATTAAAGCCCTGGACGACCAAAACCAAAGTATATTGATTGTCGTAAGTATTAGCGGTGCAAGTCTCAAGTTAAGACCAAATACACCTACCCTGATTTCGGACTTCCATAGACACATAGTCATACTACCAATGGAATTCCGAGGGGGTCTATCCAGAGCGAAGCTGTTTCCCGTACCATCGGTAAAACAAAACCTCCTATTACACTTGCATGAGTATCCTATACCCAAATATATGAGAACTATGTCGTTGTGCCCTCACAACGCGCACAAGTGTAATACTAGTCTTTTACGCATTTATCGATGTCCAATCTCGATAATACTCTGACTAGGGATATTTAATGATTTATCCTTCGTGGACTGATACTGTCTCATATCATTCTCAATCCAGGAACAAATCATAAGGACCTCCTATCATTTATACATCTTGGTGATCTAATCACAAATGATAAGAGAGCAATCTCCTTTGTCACATGGTTAATTTGTACAACAACACCATGATCTGTACAAATAGTGACGCTATTGGTCATAATTGTCCAACAATATAAACCCAAGGTATGAAAGGTTTTGGTGTAGCAATTTGTGAAAAATTCTTTAGGTTTATATAGTGCTCCAAAGACAACAAAATTAATTAAGAATCTGATGTGGGATAAAAACCAATTTAATCTTAGCAATTGTATCTTAATTTAGTGATTTAATGAGATTATAAAACCCTAATAAGAGTTTGGGCAGAATTGGAATTCAAAACAAAAAAAAAAATTAAATATAAAAAAATTTACTATTCACACGTTACTATTCACGTGAATAGTAATTTATTTTTTTATCTATTTATTCCAATTCCCAAAGTGCCCCTATCGTTATTCACCAATCCCTAAGCCACTATGGAACCTCATAAATGATCTTTTCAATAATTAAACACATTGAACTATGAACAATTCCTACAACAATCATATATGCTATTAAATATGTATTGTACACTGTTAACCATTGATTTCGACTTTGTTGTGAGTGACCTTTTGGGTTCCCCTCAAGTTGGACATGAAATTAATCGTGATAATTTAATCGAACATAAATTATCCTCCGATCAAATGGTCATTTGATTTCAATGACCAAGGTTGACATCTAGCAACATGCCAAGACCCCCAAATGAGAAGGAAAGATATATATACCCATTCTTTATGCAATTTACATATGATACGGTCTCTCGCCTCACTGTATCCCCACCTATTGACCTAGGGTACGGAAAATGTCTACCCATATGGTCAAAGGTATGATGTTGATAGTGTTATAAATCGTGCTAACCCAAGAATCTCACATGATTCTTCCGCTGTGGCCACAGTCTCAAGCACTGATCACACATATCAACCCGTGAACTAGAATACTACTCTTATAAGAAAATATTATCTGAGAGAGTGGCGATTCTCTGTTGTATCTTTACAAACTTCATGTGTTTCAACAAATGACCCAATCATACCCTTATGACTGGATCTTTTGAATCGGGGAAGGAGAATGTCAAAGTAATTTGATCCACACATAAGATTGTAAAGACCTCAAGTCTAAGGACTGGTCATATAATCGATACATGAAAGTTCTCACAAACACATGGGATAAACACTCCATATGAAAACTTTCGGCGGTCAGTTCGATGGACACGAGCAACTCATGCATCCATGTGATACACCAAGCGGACGGATCTCCGCTCGTAGCCTATGATATCGGCTACCCCACTTAAGGGCGGATCATATCATCATGCTAGTCTCTCCGCTTTGTGAACGCCCAGATTATTCATAAAACTATGACTAGGAACATTTAAGAGTAATGATTCTCATAAGGCATGGAAGCCATCGTCTTATTACTCTAAGGGCTTTATTACAGTGTTGATGATTCATATAAGTTATGTAAGACACGTATAATAAAGATTGTCATTTTATCAATTAATGAAAATATTACAAATACATGTACATATAGCCCATCCAAAAGTTGGGTATAGGGCATATCCCTAACAAATACATATATAAGGATATTTTGGTTATTTCCTAATTAATGTGAATTTTTATTTAATACATGATTTTATTAAATAAACATTAATTAATTTTCAAATAAGATATTTAACAAATATCATATATATGTATTTTGATTATTTAATGTAAATATAATACATATATCTAGATATTTATATTTAATAATTTTTGATTATTTAATTGTAAAGTATAAAAGTAATTAAAAATAAAAATATCGAATGTGAAGTAAAGCTTGGAAATGGAAAACTCTGTTTTGTTTTTTTTTTATTTTTATTTTTGGATAAGTCTTAAAATAGTTTTTTGGCTTTATTTTAATAAGATTAAAAAAAAATCAAAAGATATCTATTTTCTTTTTGCTTGAATTTCGTCCAAGGCTTTAAAAATAAGTATAAAAGGAGTTTTGTTTTCATTTTTCAAGTGATCAAGTTAAGAATTCAAGAATACAATTGGAGAGCTAGAGAGAAAAATCAAAAGAAAAGCTTGGCAATAAGGTATTTGCTAACTTTCTTTTATTTGAAAACTGTTTCTGAAATTCCAAAGCTCAACATATGATGTGAGTTTATTTTTCCCTCTCTTGAATTTGTGTTGAGATTCTTGAAAGCTTGATTATTGAATATATGCATATGTAATAATTAAAATATACTTATTAGTGTAATTAAGGCTTATAATTGTCATTAGATGACTTGTTGCCATTCTAGAATTGTTAGGCCCTAAATAATGACCTAGAAATGTTCTTGAGTTATTTCAAAGTGGTGAGGCTTGATTAGTGTTGTATAGAATGGATTAAAATGCCGTATTAAATTAATTTTGGTTAATTGGATTAATTGGAAAAATTAAGGTTTATGCTCAAATCAAAATTGGAACTTCTTAGATGTATATTAGATATACAAATCATTTTGGTAGTGATTGGAAATCACTTAAGCTTGTAATTGACAAATTATGACTAAAATGATCAAAATGCAAAAGTTTGATAAATATTGGGGTTCACGGTAATTTTGAGACTTTTGTGCAAAAACTTATTTTTCAGATTTGAGTGATTAGAATAAATTAGTTTTTTTTTAATGATCTAAGAAAAATCAACAAATTTGAAAAAATTTTGTTTTTCGTGTTCCACTGCGTTACTCGATTATACCGTTAAAACCCCTTCAAAATTGATATCAGAGCCTATCTGATTCTTAATCCATGATATGATTTGTTCTTTGAATATGATATTTAATCCAAACTTTTCTTTATGCATGCATGTATTATTTTATTTGATTAAAATAAAGGTGTATGACACTTTTACGAAAAATCCCGAATTAATAAGGTTTAATAATTAATATGTATTTGATGCATATTTCTTGGTCTGTCTTGTCAATACGGTTTATAAATAAATTTTTATCCCTATATCCGAGAATGTGCCAAAGTTGTGAGGCTATAGCTGATAGAAATTTATTTGTACCGGATAACTATATGACATTAGGTAAATTCAAGCGATAGCGGAATTCCTGAACGTGCCAATGATGTCAGGATTATGCGAGTATCTTAAATTTATCATTGATAAGTTTGACCTTGGTACGCCTCCTTGTGAACGTGCCAAAGCTGTCACAACGAGAAACGATCAGGACCAAAATTCACGAGTCACTGGTGAGTGATTGACAATGAGTTGGCTACCTAATGAATATACATAGATGAGAATGTGCCAAAGCTGTGAGCTGAAATATATACATGGGGTCCATTTTTCACTATTGGATATACTTTGATTATTGAATTCTTTGTATTCTGTTTGGGTATTACAGTTTTACATTGAATAGTGGGAAGGGCATTTTTAAATTAAAAATCCATGATCTATTTAATGCTTTTATGATATTATATGAAATTGTTTTATCTGTTAATTATTTTTCTGCTATCTATATAATAGATTTACGATGGCAGACTCTATGTCTTAAGATCCTTTAGCTCGTATGCTTGATACGAATAAGCTAAAAGGGCCCGAAAATATTACAGATTGGGAGATGGATTTAAGGATTGTCCTTGAATCCGAGAGGTTATGGTATGTCTTGGAGGCACTAATACATGTTGCTATACCACCCGAGTCCACACTTGAGGAGCACCGGACATTACAGAAATGGAAAGATGATGACCTAAAAGTTTGATCATATATCATTGGTTCGTTGACTCATGAGCTGAAAAGGAAATATATTGATATACCTGATGCGTATAACATGATCACTCGGTTGAGGGAGCTTTTCATTAATCAAGTACAAGTCTTGGTTCATATAGTGACGGTTGAACTATTTCACTCTAGACTGGATGAGGGTCAACCAGTCAGCTCATATGTGCTTCATTTGATTGATCTGATCAAACATTTGAGGCGATGCGACGTTCCACTCATTGACACTTGGACATAGTTTGATACTAGGCTCACTTTCGAGCTCATTTCGCCAGTTTGTATTGAATTGTAATATGCATGGGATTAACTGTTCTTACAGTGAGTTGCATATGATGTTGCTCACTACTGAGGAAGATATGAAGAAGAAAATGCCGACTCGCCTTCCAAAATCAACTTCTCTTTCTGCCTCTTCTCAAAAGAATGGTAAAGGAAAGAAGAAGAAAGGTAAAAAGATCACTCCTCAGGGTAAGATAGCGAAACGAAAATTCAAGAGAGCTGCTGAAGATAAGTGCCACCACTGCAGTAAGATCAGACACTAGAAGAGGAATTATCCTGACTACCTAGCCCAGATCAGGAAGGAAAGATCATCTATGTCAGGTACTTTTATTTTTCTTGTTATTGATATCTCATTAGCTTATAAAACTATGACTTTTAGTTGGATTTCAGATTCTGCTTGTCATGTTCACATATTCAATTCGTTGTAGGGACTGAAGGAAAGTAGGAAACTGAAATATGAAGCGATGCAATTGCGTTTCTAGAGTGGTGACTCTCTAGATGCGGTTCCAGTTGGAGACTTTTGATATATGACTACTATATTGACCAGGATGTAAATATTAAAAATTGTTCCTTGTATTTATATGATAAAAATAATACTCATATCCTTGTGTGTCCAAATGAGTATGATGGTTATATTTTGCATACTTCTAGAGATATCTTGAATACTATGATTAATATATGTAAATGGTCTGAAATAAATAATACTGAACTTTGGCATGTAAGGTTAGGTCATATAGGTGTGAGATGCCTAACTCAGTTGGTTAGGAATGGTTTGATTGAGAATTTTACCATTGAACTCTATTGACGATTGATTTTCGTTCTAGGGGTAATTCGGGAAAACCACTCATCGAACAATCTTCCCTTTACTGTGAATTTATTTGGTTTTTTAAGAACCAAAGGCAAACTTAGCAAATAATGAGAAGACACATAAATAAAACATAGGGTTTAACGTGGTTCATGTAACATTCCGGATTATTTTAGAATATTGGCGTGAATTTTATTTTCGCGTGTGTGGTTTTGATCGAACGCGAGGACTATTTTATGGTAAAATGGAATTTTTTTTTTGAAATAGTAATGACTCATTATTAAATCAAAACTTGAGACATTGATTTGAAAATTTGTCTAAGTTAAAATAAATATTCCAAGCCCAAGATTTATTAAATTAGGAAGAAAGAAAGCCCAAGCCCATTACCTAGAAATCTCTACACAATAAAAAAAAAATGGGGGGGGGGGGGGGGGGGGGGGACGCATACATCACACAGCACTCACACAGGAACAAAAAAGGATCAAGAGATAGAAATGGAGAGAAGGGGATAATCGTGAGAGAGAAAGAGGCTGAGAGAAAGAAAGAGAGAGAGTGAAGTATCGGCCACAGTTGTTCGTGTCTCCAGTTACCGACAAACCTCCGGCATATCCTCAGAGTTTGTTCCGATGAGTTGGCAGGGAGAGAGGAGAAGAATGCAAAGGCCGAGAAGAAAATGGAGAGAGAAGCGAGAGAGTGAGAGAAATAGAGAGACAGAAAGAGCGGGAGGAATCGAGAAGAAAGAAGCAGATCGAGAAAGAAACTAGAAGAGGAAGAGAAGACCGAAAACAGGAAGAAGAATAAGAAAGATCCAGCAAGAAAGGGGAAGACCGAAAGGGATGAAAAGCTGAGAGAGAGAGAGAGAGCAGGGGAAACAGAAAGAGGAGAGACGAGAAAAATTGAGAAAGGCCGAGGGAAGTAGAAGCCGTGAATAGCAGAAGCAGTAGAAGGAGAAAGAGGGGCTGACCGAGAGAGAGTGAGAAACAACTTGTAAGTATACTGTATCCATAAATTCCTTGGGTTAAGATTGATTGAGTTCCAATTATTTATCTTCCACTTTGAGCAAATTAATAATTAGATTAGAATATAAATTTTAGTATGAAATTGGAACCAATTATTAAGAGAAATAATTAAAAGGATCGGCCAAAGTAAATGAGAATTAGGTTAACTCTCTGGTGTGATGGCAGCGGCAATTTTGGCAGTAAAAGTATGAGTAAAGAAATAGAATGGGAAGATTGGGATAATTGAGATGATAAGAAACATTTCTAAGTATTTAACGTTGATTATTAATTATGAAATTTAGGAACTGTTTGGAAATTCTTGAAGGGTGTTAAATATTATGAGTGGATTTGATGTGCTAGTGAGGGCTAGAGAAGCATGAGTCAGAATATTAGGATAAATAAATAAATTGGGGAGACTGGGTTAAGTTTGATGATTAGAGTATATTAAAAATCCTCGAATTTGGTTTTTAATTATGAAACTAAAAATGCTCGTTGGTCGACTTCTTGACGTGGTAAAATGGAGATTTATTTATTTTGATTAAGTTTATTTAGGTGTGTATTATGTTTCCAATGGATCTATGATGATAGACATATTTAAATTATTTTAAAAGCTCAAGGATTGGAAAAGTAAGACTATGGTCAAATTAGTAACTTAATGATTTTAATGGGTGATATAATCGAACATGTTGATGTCGATTCTTGGTAATGAGAATTGAGTGATGCATAAATGATCTAATTATGCAGGATGGATAATTAAATTCATAGCTAATTGTGAATACATCTTAAATATGTGTTATGAAAATAAGTTTATGGTTTAAGTTAAAATTTTAAAATTGAGCTTTATACCTTGGCAATGACTATGTTTTAAGAATACTTAACATGTTTATGTTCTATATGTATATATATATATATATAAGTATGTGATTCAGGTTTAAATTTTACATATGTGTTTTATGACTTAGAAAATTCAGGAATGTTTCATGCTTACGATTTGCATATATGCTCTGTTTATAATTTGAGTACACATATATAATTATGAGTTAAGTTTTAAATCTTACATTGATAGCTTAAGTTGTGCGCATATTGATTGAATTTGCATATGACAATAAATTATGTGCTAAAGTGGATTAATATAATTTTAGTAGCATGTATGTATTGAGTTGAGCATGATAAATAAGTATGTAGAATATAAAACACTTATAGAATGAAAGCATGAAAATATGTAAAATTCAGATGTCATTAATTTAAAGATATGCATGGACATCTGCATGTGCATATATGATAATGTAGAAATAAGCATATAAGGAAACATGGCTAGGGTAAGAGAAAACATAAGAAATACATATGCATTTGTGTGTTATTACATTCAGAAATTAAGTAGAAATTAAAAATGATATGTTTTCGAGATTTAAAGTGCTTTGAAGAAAAGTTTCAGATGTTTTTAAAAAGGAATGTATTTCAGAAAATGATTCTCTCAGTTTTAAGATAAAAAATATGATTTTATGTTTTTCGAGGCATGAGGGAAAACTCACCTCAGTATGTAACTTGAGATTCAGTTGGAATTGACGGATACTATGGAATTGACGGATTCAGAGACATGTGCACATGTTGAGGACTGACGGGACGCTCTTAGATCCTCCAGATGGGCTAGGAGGACGGCGAGATATCACGCCCCTAGACCCCCAGATTATGAGACAGTTGTGGCATGCTTTGGGGACGGCGGGACGTAGCGCCCCAAAGTCATGGTTTTGCACTTCTGCCTCCAGATCGGCGTACGAGGGGACGGACGATACGTAACGCCCTCATACGTCCAGTTTTTCAGACAGAGACACAGAACTCAGAGAAAGTTTTCAGTTTTCAGATACAGATTTCAGTTTTTTAGAAATACAGATTTCAGATAGAGACTTCAGTTTTCAGAAACAGTTTTCCGATGAGCAGAATTTAGAAACAGTTTTCAGAAAACAAACTTCAGAAAGACAGATTTTGTAGAAGTTTCAGAAAAGAATTTTCAGAAAATAGTTTTTAGAAAAAGTTTTCAGAAAACAGATACAGAAAGAGTTTTCAAGAAAAGTATTTTCTAAGAGCATGGCATACTAGAGTAGAGTACAATTTACTAATTATGCATGGATATTATTTGAAATGCATATATTTGGCATTAGTACATAATAACATGTTTACATCAATATGTATATATGGTAAATATTGGTGTGTGTGTGGCATGTTTATTTAGAAGTAACATTTTGTAAAATATTAGTGTATGATAACATTATTACGTCTATATGTATATGAAGATTGATATTGGCATGAATTGTATGTTTACACAAGAGAAACTTTTTGTGGATGGTAGTTCATGACAAATGATTACATATACATGTATGTATGGTTGATCAAAGTTTAATAGAAAGAATAATTTATCAATCCGATTTGATGATATTACAATGTGATAAAAGGAAGATAGCTATAGTAAATGTCCGAATTAGAATTAACAGAGCAGTAAGTAGGTAAGTATTAAGATATCAGAGTAATGCAGCGGAAACGTAGTGGGAATTGACACAGTAAATGATACTTGATACAGTAAATAGGAATAGAGAAACTTGATGTTATGTTAAAAATGTTTAAGAAGAAACAGTAAACATAATTTAAGGTATGTACGTGTATCAGTAGCAAGTAATATGTTTGTAAAGGGATAAAAATTATATAGTGACACAGCCTTTGTAATTATTGCATAGACACATAGAAAGCCTAGGGTAATACAAAAATAGAATTCAGACTTTGCATGTGTTTGGCGCTCAAGGAATGAGCATAGTTACTTACTGAGTCTTATGACTCACATTACTACAGTGTTTGAGTTTTGCAGGTTGGTGACCTGATCGGTCGACCACAGACACCAAAGCTTGAGAAGCCGGATAGCAGCGTTGCAGTCAGCCAGTCACCAGGTCTTGGGAGTATAAGAGTCAAGTTGTTTATGAGTTTATTTGTAAAGTAAATGAGTTGTTTATAAGTTTAGTTGTATAAGTTTAAAGTCTGTAAAAGTTTTTGTTTATACGTATTTTTGGGCACGGAGTCCACTGGTATTATGTCTTGAGTTTATTGATTTGGTGCATATTATTAGTGTCGGGCCCAATAAGTGGTTTAGAGGAGCTGGACTTGATCCAGGTTGCTCGTTTTTAGCAGCGGTCATGCCGAAATTTCGTCAAAGTCAGAGGCTTATAGAGTCAGGATTAGCCTGTCTCCTGCCGGTAGCATCTTGGCTTAGGCGGGATGTTACAGTTCAGCGGAATGGATCTGACCTATGTCCATAGGCACAAGGGAAAAGGAAGCTGTTATAATGTGGTCGGGTATGACCGACCTGCCTATCTCTTGCTTACACCCTTGACTGACCTCTTACTAGCTCTTGCTTACAAAAGGCTTTTTATTCTGTTTTACAAGTGCGAAATAAAATTAGCTAACCCTCTACAATGAATTTTCAACCTCTTTATATACTAGGGCAAAACCTACTATTACACTATCCTCGTGATGTCGGCCACATGAACTTTACATCGCTGCGCATGCTCTCTTCCCCAACTGCTCTGCAAAAAGTAGCCCTACTACCTGACACAACTATTATTTATAGAGTTATGCTCTTTTATCTGCCGCTCATCTTTTGAATAAGATTTATTTTAAAGTTGTTACTGCGACTCCGTATCTGATATGGACTAGAGGGAAAATGAATTTTAATTATGTTAGGATTTGGGGCTGTCATGTATACGTCAGGATGGAACATCAAAATAAGCTTTTGCCTCAAGGGCAAAAGTTTAGGTTTGTTGGATATTCGAATACGAAAGGATATTTATTTTATGATACAGAGCATCAAAATGTGTTCGTAGCTCGCTTCGTTAAATTTCTAGAAATAAAATTTTGTCTAAATGAGCTAATCATGGACAAGTTGAACTTGATGAAGTACAACCTGAAACCAATGAACCATAGGAGGAATGCGAAGTTCAAATCGATGAAGAACCATCGTCACACACACTTCGTAGGTCCATCAGGGTATCTAGACCTCCTGATCGCTTATATTTGATTCAAGAAAGGAGTCTTGATGTTCTTTTGATTGAAGAGACTGACCCTTATACCTATAGAGAAGCGATGTTGGACATCGACACTGTGAAGTGGCAAGAGGCCATGAAATCAGAGTTAGATTATATGCATCAGAATCAAGTTTGAGACTTGGTTATGATTCCTGAAGAAATTGTTCCTATCGGTTTTAAATGGGTTTACAAGAGGAAGCAAGGGCCTGATGGAAAGGTTGAAACCTTTAAGGCCCGACTGGTAGCTAAAGGTTACATACAATGACCTAGTGTTGACTAGGATGAAACTTTTTTCTAGTAGCAATGCTAAAATCTATTAGGATTTTATTATCTATTGATGCTTACCATGACTACGAGATTTAAAAAATGGATGTTCAAAAGGCCTTTCTAAATGGATTTCTTGATGAAGAAATCTTTATGGAATAGCCAGAAGGTTTTGTATCCAGTGAAAACTCGGGCATGGTTTGTAAGCTTAAGAAGTCCATTTATAGACTTAAACAAGCTTCACGTAGTTGAAATCTTTGATTCGATGAGATAATCAAATTATGTGGTTTTCTCAAGAATTCAAAAGAATCATGTGTGTATAAAAAGGTCAGAGAGAGTATGGTGGTGTTTTTAGTTCTCTATGTTGATGACATCCTGATTATTGCGAATGAAATCGGGATGATATAAGGCATCAAAGCTTACCTCTATAATAATTTCTCTATGAAGGACCTATGAGAAGCTTCCTATATCTTAGGCATAAATCTCTATAGAGATAGGGAAAAGAAGCTCATTGGGTTATCCCAATCAATATACATAGATAAGATCTTGGAACGGTACAACTTTGGTAACTGCAAGACATCAAATATACCGTTCAAACATGGTATTCATCTTTCGAAGAAGACGTGTCCACAAAAAAAGATGAGAAGATTATAATATCTAATCAACCTTATGCTTCATGTTTGGGTAGCATCATGTATGTCATGTTATATACTAGGCCTAATATTAGTTTTGCGGTTAGTGTAACTAGTAGATATCAGTCAAATCCAGGTAATGACCATGGATGACCATTAAACATATCCTAAAGTATCTTAAGGGTACTAAGGATATGTTTTTGATTTATGGAGGAGATGAACTACAAGTTAATAAATATATGGATTCAGATTTTCAATCAGATCCTGATGATAGAAAGTCTACAGCAGGATTCGTATTTACTCTTAACGGAGGTGTAGTTAGTTGAAAAAGTTCCAAACAAGGGTCCACAACTAATTCTACCACAGAGGCAAAAGATGCAAAAGTAGTTGTTTGGGTTAGGAACTTTATCACAGAGTTGGGAGTTGTCCCAAGCATCGAGAATTCGATTCTATTGTACTGTGATAATAATGGAGCCATTGAGCAAGCCAATAAACTGAGGACACATAAGAAATCGAAACATATCATTCGAGAGATTGTGTCGCGATGGGACATTATCATGTGCAAGTACCGAGTGAAGATAATGTAACAGACCCACTTACCAAGGCTAATCCTCCGAAGTTATTTGATGAACATGTCGAGGTGATGGGTATGAGATACAATCGATATTGACACTAGAGCAAGTGAGAGAATTTGTTAGGGTTGGTGCTCAGAGCGCCAATTTTATGATGTATTTCCCTGTAAATACTTATGTAAATGTTTTATTTTGAATAAAATAAACAGTTTCATAAATATAATATCTTTTATTAAATGTTAAGGACGTAACAGATCTTAGAATGATTAGTTATGATACTGTTGCAAAAGCGTCGCAACTATCATTGATTTGTATCATAATAGTATCATTTTTAAATTGTTCCTAGTCAAGGTTTACATTACTTGGTCGGTAAGTACACCCACGAAGATCGGTATGTGTCGTATATTGGAATCAAGGATTTCAATGGTTATTACTCGATGAACCATAAGTCTCAAAAACTCGTATAGACATGTAGGTGTTTATATCGGATAAACACTAATTGACTCACTAAAGATTCTTAATAGATGATACACCAACGTTAATAATAATTTTTTTCGGGTCAAGTAGTATAATGATTCTTTGACTTGAGATACCACTGTGGATATATTAGATATCCTATACACTTTGATGACAGTCACGCCACCGACCTATTTAGGTCAGATCTCCACCTATTCTTTGGGTGTGGACTGATTCTCAAGATATCATGTGTGTATCAAGAAAGGATCCATCAGTTCTGTGTGCAGAGCATATGTATTGAATATGGGTTGGCGATCTGTTAAATCCATAGGCCCATGGTACACTATAGAAGAGAGTTCTAAGTATTATTAAGAGATCATTAATTAATATGTCGACGAGATTATAACCAAAGAGATTTGGCGTTTATATCTGTATCTTTGGTATAATCCGAATACCTGTGACGGAGGGATCATACGTATGCAATGACCTCGAACTGTATAGTTCAACGAGTTTATCTGTGGTCATCAAAATTTATGGGTGGGTAAATTATAGACACGAAATTAGATTTCGTGACTGATATGCCTGAACTTAGAGAGTCTCACATAATGAAATATACTCATAGAGCAACAAGGCAATAATTATAAATAATATTGATTATTTATAAATTGTTTTACGCTTAAATAAATTAATACATGCATAAGGATATTTTTATCATTTCCTAATTAATGTGTATTTGTATTTAATACATGATTTTATTAAATATATATTAATTAATTGTCAAATAACATATTTGACAAATATCATATATATATGTGTATTTTGATTATTTAATGTAAATATAATACATATATCTAGATATTTATATTTATTAATTATTTGATTATTTAATTTTTAAATAATTAAAGTAATTAAAAATAAAAATATCGAATGTGAAGATAAAGTTTGGAAATGGCAAACTTTGTTGTTTTTTTTTTTAAATTTTTGGATAAGTCTTAAAATTAATTTTTAGCTTTATTTTAATAAGATTAAAAAATCAAAAAAAAATATCTTTTCTTTTTGCTAGAATTTCGTCCAAGGCTTTAAAAATAAGTATAAAAGAAGTTTTGTTTTCATTTTCAAGTGATCAAGTTAAGAATTGAAGAATAAAATTAAAGAGCTAGAGAGAAAAATCAAAAGCAAAAGCTTGGAAATAAGGTATTTGCTAACTTTCTTTTATTTGAAAATTGTTTCTGACATTCCAAAGCTCAACATATAATGTGAGTTTATTTTTCTCTCTCTTGAATTTGTGTTGAAATTTTTGAAAGCTTGACTATTGAATATATGCATGTGTAATAATTAAAATAAGCTTAATTATTGTAATTAAGGATTATAATTATCATTAGATGACTTGTTTCCATTCTAGAGTTGTTAGACCATTCAATAATGACCTAGAAATATTCTTGTGTTATTTCAAAGTGGTGAGGCTTGATTAGTGTTGTAGAGAATGTATTAAAGTATTTTATTGAATTAATTTTTGTTAATTGGATTAATTGATAAAATTATGGTTTATGCCCAAATCAAAATTGGGGCTTTTCATATATATTGGATGTATTTTAATGTATATTAGATATAAAAATCATTTTGGTAGTGATTGGAAATCACCTAAGCTTGTAATTGACAAATTAGGACTAAAATTATCAAAATATAAGAGTTTAATAAATATTGGGGTTCACAGAAATCTGAGACTTTTGTGAAAAACTGATTCTTTTTCAGATTTGGGTGATTAGAATAAATTAATTTATTTTTATTATCCAAGAAAAATCAACAAATTCGAAAAAAATATATTTTTCGTTTTCCGCTACGTTACCCTATTATACCATTAAAACCCCTTCACCACTACCTAGAAAAACCCTTGAGGATACCCCGCATGCATTCTTTGAGAATCAGGAAGTCATCAGTAACCAAAATGTGAAAAATTTGATTGATTTAAAAGATACTTTTGCCAAAATCACATCTGGATTGACCATTAATAAGAAATGAAAGTTTCCTGCACAACCACAGTCAAATCCCAAGAGCCATCAAAACCCTTACGAGGGTAGTTCTGGTAGTCAACGTATAGACCAAGTCAACTCTGTTATTACTCTTCGCAGTGGTAAGGTCATCCAAAGACCTATTCTTGAACGTCACGAATCTGAAAATAAATCAGATTCAGAGGGTTAGGAAGGGGTTGATGAACCATTACCCATCGTTGATGATAATGATTTTTCTAATGTACCTTTATTTCCCATGATTAGCGGAAAATATATCACTATTTACCTCCATTTTGACCTAATATTTTGTATGGTTTCTCGGGTTTTATGAACATTTTGATGTGTTTTAGTTTATTTTACAGATAAAATAAAATCGGGACTTAATAGAATCAATCAGGACGAAATACAGAATAAATAAGGGCAAAAAACTGGACTTGACATTAGGATTTTAGAGGTTGGAAACTTGAAATGGCGTTCTAATGAAGTACGATTTCAGAAATTTCAACTTTGCGTAATTTTCATATTTTATCCATAACTTTCTACTCCGATATTAGATTGAGGTAATTCAAGTTCCATAATAAAGAAGACTCAAATATCTACAACTTTAATGTTTATAATAATTTTGAATTCTGACGTTTTCATGACCGAAATTGATAAAATATCCAAAATTGTTTTATGTGTAATTATTAAAGTCATTTTCAAAAATAAAATAAAATAAATGAAAATTGTCAAACTTCTTGCTTGTTTGGTTGAGGATTTTGTGCCATGTTTGGTGGAGGTAAAATTTTGCCTATAAATACCAAGCCATTTTATTTGTAAATTTCATAGTTTCATTGGTTTCTTAATAAGGAATTAAGGATAATATCTTGTGTATTTTATTTAGTAGTTTTGTAATGTATTTTTATTTTTATTTTTAGTAATAATAGTTTGTTTGTTTTTACTTTCTTTTATGTTTAGTAGTTAATTTCCGCTGGGGGAAGGGTGAAACCTTTAATATGATAAGATAGATTAATCTTACTTAATTTATAATATGGAAATTGTAATTTAATAATATGGATTAAAGTTGATACCGCCTTAATGGCTGATTTTATTTATTTGACATAATGTGACACCGCCTATATGGTCGGTCTTTAGGTGACAGATGATTACCGCCTATATGGCTGGTTTTTGGCAAATAATAACACCGCCTTTATGGCTGGTTTGACTTAAATGGGTAACACTGACAATTTCTATATTATAATAAAGTGAGATTTCTACATTTGAAATATTAAAGGTGGATCCCCTAACCCCAGCATTTTATTTTTATTATAAGGAAGTGATCAAGCATAATATTCATGAGTTTAATAATTGATTTAATTATTTTATGTTTAATACTTTGGTTTGTTTATTGAATCTTAAGTTTAATGCTTCTTGTTAACTGGCCATTAATAAGATTTATGGGGTAAACTTAAAATGAACTTGGAAAAGAGATTTTAGGTTTCAGCCTTAGATTCAATAGCTCACGATCTCACATTGGGGTAAATGTCTCTTAGGTAGATTTCCTTACAGGATAGAAATATACCTATCGGGCGGGGGTAGCCACAATTGGAACTTGAACTTAATGAATTCAGGTAACTTGGTTAACATAGACATATGATTAATTGGATTATTTTGGGTGTTTGCATCTGACCATCGGAAGAGACTTTTGCATAACTTCGTGTTCCAGGTTAGCAAACTGATTTCTTACACATATATAAGAGAATCAATTCATCATTAGAATAATATTGTGTGGAATCACAACCCTAGATATTTGTATATTTTGTTTATTTTCCTTAGTATTTTCTTTTGAGTTTTTATTTATTTAGCAAATCCACATTCAATCAACCAATCAGGCAATCATTCACTTCTCCCTTTAATTAGATACATATAAATAAATAGAATCAATAATTAATAACAACAATAGAAATTAAGTCCTCGTGGGATTGATATTTTTATACTACTTGAGCCATATGTGCGCTTGTGTTACGTGTGTGTTTACCACCGACCACCCCAGACAATAAAAATAAAGAAATTGAACCATTCCCTAGAGATTTATGAAATATTCAAACAGGTAAAGGTCAATATTCCTTTGTAAGATGTCATCCAACAAATATCATCTTATGCCAAATTTCTGAAAGACTTGTGCACCGTTAAAAGAAAACATCAGGTAAGAAATAAAGTTTTTCTATCTAAACAGATAAGTTTCATTCTCTTAACTGATAATGCATTAAAATACAAAGATGTTCAACTATTTCATGTATTATTGGAAATCAAAAAATTGAACATCATTTGCTTGATCTTGGAGCCAATGTAAATTTACTTCCATTTTCGGTTTACTAACAACTTAATATTGGCGAGTTAAAAACAACCTCAACTACTCTTTTACTTGCCGATAGATCAATCAAGGTGCCAAAAGGAATTGTGGAAGATGTGTTATTACAAGTCGATAAATTCATATATCCTTTGGATTTTATTGTCTTGGAAACACAACCTGTAGCAGACGGTTATAAGCCAATTCCTGTAATACTTGGTCACCCATTTTCAGCAACAGCTAATGTTTTAATTAATTGCAGGAATGGAATCATGAATTTTTCTTTTGGCAATATGACGTTGGAGCTTAATGTTTTCAACATGTGCAAGAAACCAGATGATGAGGATAGTGAAAACAAGAGCATAAAACTAATTGAACCAATTTTTGAGGAGCATATTCAGGGCAGTGAATCTTATCCCATGGAAATTTATATAGCTAATTTCCTTGAATCAAGTACGCAAGTAGATTCAGATATTCCCTATGATTTTTTACTTGATTCTACACAGGTATTGGAAGACGATGGAGATAAATAAAATTTTGAGGAACTAGAAGCACTGGAAGAAGAAAAACATGAGGGAGCACCCAAATTGGAGTTAAAGAATTTGCCAGAAGGATTGAAGTATGCATTCTTTGGAGAAGAACAAACTTACCCTGTGGTAATTTCTTATTCCCTCACAATAAATCAAAAAGGTAAATTGTTAAATGTATTGAGAAAACTTAAACTGGTAATTGGATAGACTTTAAAAGAAATAAAAGACATTAATCCTTTGATCTGCACACACAGAATATATTTAGGAGATAATGCAAGGAAAAAGTTTAGGTTTGTTGGGTATCCTTCATGTGTATGTCAGAGTGGCGCAGCAGGATAAGCCTTTACCTCGAGGGAAAATTTTTAACTTTGTTGGGTATCCTTCCAATATGAAAGGATATTTATTCTATGATTTCGAGCTTCGAAACATGTTCGTAGCTTGCTTCATCAAAGTTCTAGAAGTAGAAATTTTAGCTGAGGGAGGTGATCATAGACAAGTTGAACTTGATGAAGTTTAACC
This sequence comes from Zanthoxylum bungeanum, assembly GCA_019454045.1. Lineage (NCBI taxonomy): Eukaryota > Viridiplantae > Streptophyta > Magnoliopsida > Sapindales > Rutaceae > Zanthoxylum > Zanthoxylum bungeanum. Next base: position 266,399 of record SKCR01033755.1, read on the forward strand.
TGTAACTGACGAACCACATGAGGACCATAAGGTTCAAGAAGGTGAAGAATCTTTGACACATACACTTCATAGGTCGAGTAGGGTTATAAGAAATCCTGAACGCTTGTCTTTGATACATGACAAAGGTATTGATATGCTCTTTACAGAAGATTCTGACCCGAATACTTACAAAAATGCGATGTTAGACATGAAATCAGAGTTAGTCTCTATGAATCAGAATCAAGTATAGGACTTGGTTCCTCTTCTAGAAAGAATCGTTCATATCGGTTGTAAATGGCTTTACAATAGGAAGTGATGGCCTGATGGAAACGTTGAAACCTTTAAGGCCTGGCTGGTTGCAAAAAGTTACACACAATGACCTCGTGTCGACTATGATGAAACCTTTTTCACCAGTTGCGATGCTAAAGTCTAATATAATTTTATTGGCTATAGCTGCCTACAACGACTACAAGATTTGGCATATGGATGTCAAAACGACATTCTTGAATGGATTTCTTGATGAAGAAGTTTATATGTAATAGCCGGGGGGTTTTGCATCCGGCCAAGACTTGGGTATGGATTGTAAGCTTCAAAAGTCCATTTATGGACTTAAATAAGCTTCACGAAGTTGGAATATTTGATTCGATTAGGTAATTAGATTGTCTGATTTCCTCAAGAATACAAAAGAATCTTGTGTGTATAAAAAGGTCTGTGGAAGTATGGTGGTGTTTTTGGTACTCTATGTGGATGACACCCTGATCATTGGGAATGATGTCGGGATGATGCAGGGCATGAAAGCTTATCTCTGTAAAAACTTCCCCATGAAAGATCTGGGTGAAACTTCTTATGTCTTAGGCATAAAACTCTATAGAGATAGATAGAAGAAGCTAATTGGACTGTCTCAAGCTACATATATAGATAAGATCTTAGAAAGGTATAATTTAAACAATTGTAAAACTTTTAATATACCTTTTCGATATGGTATACATATTTCAAAGAAGATGTATTCGCAAACTGAGGATAAGAAGATTAGAATGTCTAATCTACCTTATGTTTAATGTTTGGGTAGCATCTTGTATGCTATGTTATTTACGCGACCTGATATTAGTCACTCAGTTAGTATAGCCAGTAAATATCAATCGAATCTGGGTAACGACCATTGGATTGTCGTTAAATATATCCTAAAATATCTTAAGGATATTAATGATAAGTTCTTGATTTTTGGAGAAGGAGAACTATAAGTTAATGGATATACGGATTCAGATTTCCAATCGGATCCGGATGATAGAAAGTCTACATTGGGATTCGTATTTACCATTTACGGTGCTGTAGTCAGTTGAAAAAGTACTAAACAAGGATCGACAACTGATTCCACCACTGAGGTGAAATATAATGCGACATCTGAGGCTGTAAAAGAAGCTGTATGGATTATAAATTTTCTCACAGAATTGAGAGTTGTCCGAAGAATTGAGGATCCGATTCCTCTACAGTGTGATAATACCAAAGCTATTACGCAAGCAACGGAACCCAGGACACATCAAAAGTCGAAGCATGTGGAGTGGAAGTACCAAATAATTCGAGAGATTGTGTCACGTGGAGACATTATTGTATGCAAGATACAGAGTGGGGACAATTTAGCTGATCTGCTTACCAAGGCTATTCCTCGTAAGTTATTTGATAAAAATGCAGAAGCGATGGGTATGGGATAAAATCGGTTTAGACACTAGAGTAAGTGGGATAAATTGTTGGAGTTGGTACTCGACGAGCCAATTTCTCATATATTCCCCTGTAAATATGTGTATGAACAATATCTTGTTATGAATGAAATATCATCTAAGGATCATATCCTCTCATGAATATACAAGCATATAGTCTATCGTTCTCTTAAGATACTTGAGAATACGCTTTGCAGTCACCCACTGATCTAATCTTGGGTTACACTGAAAACTACTGACTACTCCCACTGCAAAATAGATTTCCGATCTCGTGCATAGTATATATGAGACTTCCAATAGCAGAAGCATGTGGGATATGTCCATCTCCTCAACTGCTTGAGGTGTCTTAGGAAACTGTTCCTTCGACAAGTGAATTCCATGTTGAAGAGGTAAAATACCTTTCTTGGAATTCAAAATTGGTTAGCTAGTCAGGATTTTACTTCCGATAATACTTTTACATCATTCTCAATGAGTAAAATATTATCGACATATAATACGAAAAAAACCACCTTACCGCCAATGATACACTTGTATATATAAGGCTCATCGGTGTTCTGCTCAAAATCATAAGACTTGATCATCATATCAAATTTTATTTTCAAAGAACAATATGATTTATTTAGTCTATAAATAGACCTTTATAGCTTGCAAACTTTTTGCACTTGACTTTAGACAACGACTCTCTCTGGTTGTAGCATATAGATGCTCTCATCAAGACAAGCATTCAAGAATGTTATTTTGACATCCATCTGCCATTTCTCATATTCACAATATGTGGTAATAGATAGAAGAGTAAAAATAGATTTAAGCATGGCTACTGGTGAGAAAATCTCCTCATAGTCAACTTCGCATTACTAGGTATAACCCTTAGCCACTAACCCATCTTTGAAGGTCTATACCTTCCCATCTACTCATTTCTTCTTGTTATAGATCCACATGCACCCTATAGGTTTTACCATATCAGGTTGACCTACAAGATCCCAGACTGAGTTGGAGTACATAGACTCCATCTCGAGATTCATGGCTTTGAGCCATTCCTTTTTATCAAGATCATCCACTGCACTACGAGAGTTCAATAGATCATCTACATCATTATTGGAGGTGACAACTCTTGCCTCTAGATAGCTATCAAGTTGTCGCACAACCCTCCCACTACGTCCAGATGATAGAATTTCCTGATATTTCTGCAACTGACGCTCAGATGTCAAAGGTGTTACGTTATTATAATTGTCAATAAATATTGTTGATCATGCATTGGTCTAACCAGAAAGTAACTCCTCGAATACCACTTCACTGTGAGGTATGAATTCTTTTATATAGTCCTCCTCAAGAAATAAAAACAATTTGATCTCTTCGTATACTATAAAAGAATTCATTCTTGGTCTCACTGTCAATAAACATTGATCTCATCATGTCTAATAGGGTTTTATTTCTCCTTTCTACAACACCACTCTGATGCGGTGTTCCAAGTGCTATGAGTTGGGATACTATCTCATGCTCAACTAAGAACTCCTCGAATTCATTATCGAGGTATTCTTCTCCATGATCTGATCATAGAATTTTGATGTCTTTACCTAATCGGTTCTCAACCTTAGCACCATACTCTTTGAAATTTTCAAAGGTACCTCATTTATACTGCATTAGGCAAACATGCACATATCTAGAATAATCATCCACAAATGTGATGAAATATTCATAACCACTTAGTGATTAATTGGCTCTTAGACCTTTTCCAATTAAAGGTCTATTACTCATATTACCTTCTAGACTTTACTCATAGACTAATAAGTTGTGGTCCTTTAACTGACTTAAAGATCCACTTTCTATTAATCAGTTTATTTTGTCAAGGTAAATATGGCCAAGTCTGAGATGCTAGAGATATATGTTATTGTGAGAAATCATTTGTCGTTTAGTTTTAGGTTTTTTAACCTTAAAACATCTCAATGTTGAGTAGTTAGTTATGTGTTAACAATCCTAACACATACAAGTTATCTCATAGTTTCCTTTGTATATAGGTAATCAATTTCTGAAATAATAACTATTATTAATAAATAAAAATGGAAACCATCATGCAATAGTTTTGAAATAGAAATCCAATTTCTGCGACAAAATAGGAATAAACAACAATTTGTTTAAATTCAAATAACTTTTATTTGAAGATTGAGAACTAATAAATCCCATTGATTTTACTGAAACAACATCCCATGTCCTGACTCTCATGGTAAAGTTACCCTCAGCAGGTCTTTCCATGTATCGAGTAGCTATAACCTTAGCCTTATTAGTGTTTCTTTCTTTTCTTTGCAGTTTTGAAAGACTCGGCAACACTTGCCTCTCCACTAGGCTTACGAGAATCCATCAATATGGATTCCAAAGAGGTGAGCATATATAAAAGTTATGTAAGAGTGAAAATCAACTGCTTCACAACAAAGTTGCTCTTAAACTGCAGGAAACTCTTCGAAAGCGATCTCATTATCATGGTCACCTGACTATAGGTGGCCGTATTGAAATGGTTGATCATCCTCAAGACATTCTTTTGGATGGATGTCCCCTCATTCATCTTCGTGGTCATCACTGAGACTAAGGCCTCATGACGTTACCGCTCCGAAGGATACCCAAACATGTCATGTAATGACTACATTATCATTGATGTTGTAGCCATTGGATCATGCTTTGCAACAAGAACACTAAACATCCCTACTAGCAAGTAGCGGTGGGTATTCTCATTGGCCATACCCAGGTGAGTATCATATACAGCTTCGCTTTGGAAGACACTCCTCATTCAGAACAAATGTAGGTCTTCGAAAGACCAAGACAACTTTCATATTACTTTTCTTTTATCATAAATTTCTCTCGTATATTAATCGTTAGCCAGTTAGGAAATATCAAAAAAATGGCTGATAAATTTGAAAATAAACATGCATTCAAAAATTTCATTTATCGCATATTAAAATCATCATAAACGTTTTCGCATAAGATTAAACATGATGCATGGACCATGTAAAATGAATCAGAAACCTAAAGAAAATTACTATGCCACGGAAATCTAATATTCCACAAATAAAAAAGTGTGAATAAGTTTGATTTCGTAGCCTCTTTAACTCAAGAAATCAAATCCGCAGGGGTGTCTTAACACCTAGTGCCCTAAGGCCAACTGGTATGGGAGTCACTGGCCCAAAGCTCGTTACATGGGTTAAAGAGAAAGCTTAATGAAATCAGACGCTTCTTCTTTTTAACAGCTGAGATCCGAAGAATTAAGTCCGTAGAGGTGTTTTAAAACCTAGTGCCCAAAGCCAACTGGTTTGGGAGTCATTGGCCCAAAGCTCGTTACAAGGATTGAAGATGTATTATTATTTTAAAAAACTAATTTTCATTTATAAATAAATTCTCATTGCCAAAATGTGTGAACTATAATATAATTTTAGGACAAAAATATTACCCTCTTTTAAACAAGACTTGCGAATATTGTGGGCACAATGAATTGATTGATACCTTATTTTATGTGTGTATGACAGAATGGTAAAAAGTACAGGAGAATTTACTTATTTGATTATTTAGAAAGAAAAAAATAAATATTAATTTGGATAAGAATTTATCTTTTTAAATTTTTTTTACTTAAATTACTAGAGATTAGTAATAAGCTGGTTGAGGGGTGTGATGAATACTAAATAATGCACATTTATTAAAAAAATTAATAATTTTACACTTGTAGTATCATTAATCCCCTTTATTTAGCACATATATAAAATAATAATTAAATTTATGTTTTATATATTTTATTATGATTTTATTTCTTATGTAGGTAAAATAATATTTTAGATGCATAACTAGAAAAATGGACATGACATTTGGATTTTGGAGGATAAAAATTTGAAAGGGTGTTCTAACAGTGTACAAATTCAGAAATTCCAACCCTGTGTAATTTTTGTACTTTGACCATAACTTTTTACTTCGATATCGGATTGAGGTGATTTAGTTCCAGATGAAAGAAGACTCAAAGATTTACAACTTTACTGTTGACAATCTTTTCTAGTTCTGGAATTTTCAAGGTCGAAATTGATGAAAACACGTTAAAATTGATGAAAACTCTAACGTGTGTTGCATGTAAAAGTCATTGTCAATATATATATATATATATATATATATATATATATATATATATATATATATAATATTGGAAAATGACAATCCACAGAAAGGTGGGTATCATTTTCCAATTTCTCTTCAAAGTCATACAACTTTTGGAAAATTGTATGACTTTAAAGAAATTAATAATAATAAAAAAAATAAAAAAGAGTTGTGAGTGAGGTACCAGACACCTCTATAAATTAAGGTGCTCGACACCTTAATCTTCAGCTTCCTTCACGATTCTTTCTCTGAAATTTTTTAGGAGGGATCCAACTCTTGTGTGTTTTATTTTTTTGAAATTTCCTTTTTCTTTCAGTAATAAAATTATGAGTGTTTTTATTCAAATTATGAGTAGCTGATTTGGTCATGTTGGGGTAATGAATGAAGCTCTTAATATAAAAATTTGATTAATCTTATTTATATTATAATATATAAATTGTAATCTAATGATTAATATTTAATTTAAATTTGGATTAATTATTGACAAACTTTGTTACCTCATATATGACTGATTTTATTTATTTAGCATAATTGAGTACTTAACTAGATTTGTTATAGACAAAAGTTATCACCGCTGGTTTTATATGTTTTGGCATAATTAATTCCTGGAATAAATTAATTGGGTAATAATGTAACATGCCGCTCGAAGCCGGGATGCTACCGGCAGGAGACATGAAAACCCATCTCCATAAACCTCTGATGTTACTAAAATTTCGGCATGACTTTGCTAAAAATCATGAAACTTATATCAGAGTCCAGTACCTTGAGGTGACCTGAAATTAAATTCAAAAGCAACCAACTCAACTCATGCAAATAGGCCTCCGGCTTGACAAATCTCAACTCACATACAAATAGGCCTCCGGCTTGACATAGACAAATAAATACAACCAACTGCGTGCTCAGCACGATTTAAAATTATACATATGATACAAATAAATAAAACCAAAATTGTGGGAGCCCATTACACACTTCAGAACCATACAACGACTCAAGACCGACTTGATTGCATCTGGGTGATCCGATGTTTGTAAGACACCTCTAGAATCTTCTAGCACTGTAAGTCCAATGCGAACCTGCAAAACTAGCAAACAGTCGGGGTGTGAACTATAAATCTCAGTAAGTAACTCACGTCTTGTGTAAATTTATCAAGTAACAATAAGAACTTAAATAGAAATCAGATATGTGTAAGTACACAAACTTATAAATCTCATCTGCAACTGACGGCCGTTTACTTATATTAAACCTGGATAATTTACTCATTGTACTGAATGCAACACTGTAGTAAACTTATATTCTCGATTCTACACTATATTTCACATCTACGGAATTCTGGTATCTCTCATACACAAATCTAGAAGTATTCAACCACATACATACATATTCTTTTTTCCGCACTGTAGCTATACTTTATATATTAGCAACATCAAATTTCTCCTAATCGGAACTAACTTGTTATCTACCAAACCACCTAAACCTGTGGCTAAGGCCAACCTAAACCCGTGGTGGTTTAGTGAGCTTAAACTATGGCTGGTTACTTCATATGGATTACGTAAGCTAAAACATAAGCATTAGCTAACTATGAGCTGTAAAATTTTTACTGAAACACTGAGCTGAAGCCTCAGACCTCCATATAATATAAGATATTTGTTGGGATTTTGGGCGATGAGGGCGCAGCGGAAGCGCTGGTCGGGCGAAATCGTATTTTAAAACTTTTTCAAAATACCGAATAAATTATTCAATATCTAATATGAATAATTTATTCATATTTCACCTAAACCTATTAATTTATTATCAAATATTAACATAAACTATGTTGAAATTTCACGAAATTTTTATGAAAATAATTTTTCCGTAAAATGGCCTAAAATATGTTTTTGACCGAACCGACTACTCAACACTTATGAAAACTGCCCAAGTCAGCTCCAATAGTGTCGGGGCAATTCATGGGCTGCCCAAACAGTGACGAACTCACGGTTTGGACAGCCGTCACCCAGTTGGCTCCAAATCCACCCGGTAACTCCATTTTTTGGCCGTTTTCGCTTATTTCAAGTCGGAAACACTTTCCGGAAAATGTGCCAACTCCCAAAAAACATCCAAAATATTCAAAAGACAATAATTTCAGCCCCAAAACAGAAACATTTCCAGGTCTGAGCAGAAAAACGAAATTGGCCCAAAAATCATGCTTTAATCCAATTTTTACAAAGATTAATCTAATTAATCCATCACCAAATGAGTCCTACCACATATGAAGAACTCTAGAACAATTCTTGGCTACCTAAGAGTGGATCAATAACTCTAGAATGTCAACAATTGTTTCCAACAATAATTTGAACAAATTGGAACAAAATTACACTAATTAGTTCCAAAACCAACTTCACACATGCATATTCTTCCTTCTCCATCAACCACAAACAAAAGCCCCAAATTTTCTCAAACAAAGAAACCCTAGAACATTTCTAAGTATTCAAGAAAAATATGAAACTAATTTACAAACTTGGGTTGTAGAAGATTACATTTTTAATCTTTTAAAATCCAAACTTTTCTTGAATTTTCTTTGTCCTTTAGCTTGGTTTCATCAAACCAAAAATTTGGGATTTCTATTTGTGAGTTTCTCGGCCATAAAGAAAATGAAGAAGATGATCAAAAATAATTTTCTCTCTCCTTATGTATGACCGAAAAATAAGGAATAATGGGCAATTTGGTCCATTTTCAATTTAATCAAATCAAATCAATTTACTTTATATTTATCCAATCAAAATTGGACAAATAAAGTGAAAAATAAAGCCATGCCATGTGTTCCAATCATTTGTCACCATGTATCATATGCATAATGACAATTGGATAAGGTGGAAAAAATCAATTATTAAATTATTTAACTATTAAATAATCAAACAATTAATTTACACAAACATATGTATTTTATTTACATTAAATAATAAATACATATATTTATGGCATGTGTCAAAATCTCATTTGACGAATAATTAATGTGTATCTAATCGTATTATGTATCAAATACAAATACACAATAATTATTAGCGGACAAAATTCCCTAATGCATGTGTTCATCGTTTAACAATTAAACGATCCGGATTAACTCATACCAAGTTTTCCAAGTGCCCAACGAGTACACTTCATATTGTGGGACTCTCTAAGTTTAGGTTTATCCGTCACGAAATCAAATTTCGTGTCCATAATCCACCCACTCATGGATTATGACGACCACAGATAATCTTGCTAAATTATGCAAGCCGAGGTCATAGAATAAGTATAATCCCTTCATCACAGGCTATCTGTATTATACCTAGGATATAGATGAGAACGTTAAATCCGTTCGGTATAATACAGTCGACTTTTAATTTACGATCTCTAAATAACACTCGGAACTAGTTTCCGAAGTTATACCACGACCATGGATTTACTAGATCATAAACACGTGCTGGATGCCTATGCTCTGTACACAGGACTGGCAGATCCTATCTTGATACGCACAGGATATCATGAGCATCAGTCCACACCCAATGAACAGACGGAGGTCTGATCATGACTAGATCGTTGACGTGACCGCCATCAAAGTTTGGAGGATAGCTCATATATCCATAGTGGTATATCAATTCGAATGACCACTATACTCGCTCAACTCGAGAAGGTTCCGATTGACGTTGGTGTACCATCTATTAGGAAACCTTCAGTGAGTCGTTCAGTGTCTTATCAAATAAACACCTACATGTCTATACGAGTCTCCCATGACTCATGGTTCACTGGGATAAACCATCGGACCAAGTCACGATATATGACATGTACTGGTCTCAGCGGATTTTACTAACCGACCCGTTTTAGTAAATCTTGACCATGAACTTTATTTAAGGATATAAAACTAATAGTGTGCTTCCCAATGTCAATTACAAACTACGTTGTAACTACACACTATACTGTAAATCCTAGTGTATTTGTCTAATATACACGTATCACTGAACCAGATTCAGTTTCGATCTAATCATAATCAGATATCTAATCGCAATTAGATCGAATAAGCATGCAAAAGACAAGGGTTCTATCGATAAAATTAGTAATATTATGGAAAATTGAACTGCTCGTATTTATGAATCAGATATAAATACGATCCGGATTGGCACTCGGAGCACCAACCCTAATAATTTCTCCCACTTGCTCTATGGCCAATCCATGATATCCTATACAGATCTTAATATGTATCACATACTCATGGCCCTCAATAGCTCACCAGCACTGAAGAGGTAGGCAACAACAAGTAAGCCTACTTTAACAAATCGAGTCTGTCCGAAAAACCCAATCATTTTCCTTAGCTAGCATCATTCATATTTTGTAGAATCCAAATTCCACATCAATATGACTCAGACGCTATATCAGTATTGTGCTACAGCTACTGAGTTGTCTATGTATTTATAAATCAAATCAAACACTATAAGACAACCACAAACACTACACTAATATGAAGAATTCTAATATTTGAGGTCACTATGCAACTTCCTAAGTCAATACTTCACAAGTTGCAACTGATTCCACTAGTTTAGTAGAATCAATAGTGACACTCCCACTGCATCTTTTCTGACTTTATACGACATAGACTATCTAATGTCATAATTAGAATCAAAACTAATATGACCGTATGGTTTCTGACTAAATTCTCCATGTAAAAGAAACTCGTTCTTAATATCTCAAAGATCACAAATAATATGTTTCTAGAACTATCATATGGTATGCAGCATATCAAAATAACTCGTAACAATTACTATTAAATTGATATCGTTAATCGCACCTAACATAATATTTATCACGCCATCATCATATGATGCAAAAGATTGACTAGACATTCCAATCAATCTTTCTTTCGAAAAAGGAATCATCATTTACGAAAGATGAATACTATATATATAAAAGACACGTTAACTGTCAAACAGTTACACTAACTGTCATACAGATAGTCTTGTTGTGTCCTTTATTAGATCATATCTAATATGCGACTAATGGGAGTTTCTCACAAGTCTCTCAGTTTTATATCATATATAAAACTTTATATCAAATATAACAGAGACTACTCCCACTACTTCCACGGAGAAAAGAAGACTTAAGGATAAATAATACTAGAAAGAAATTTGTACACTCCCACTGACCCTACTGAAAAATATGTATTCTCTATACTTCGATAAAACCAGACAATCTGACTGATATCAAAAACAGAGAACACAGATTTCCGGAAAGCTTATCAAAGTCTACAATAGGCTCCATAAGCTAGTATATCAAACTGTGATCTTAGTAGAATACAAACTCTAGAGCCATTCTAGAATGAACTCTTCAAACAAAGAAATCACGACTGATCTCTCATTCGAAGAAATCACTCAAGAACGCCACTTTGCATTCTTTAGCCAAAACCACGGTTTAATATTAACATTAACCAAAAAATCCTTAATTGTCCATTCAGTGCGACAAGAGACTAGCTTCCTTAGAATCTACAATAGATTACTGAGAATAACCTTTCTCACTGTCATACTATAAAAATCCTTAATTGTCCATTCAGTTCGAAAATATCTTTGAACTATTCAAAATATTCTCTCCGAGTTTCATTAGTAACATATTGACAGTTCTTGAAAAATTCAAGACGTTCAACATGTTCTCTAGTAGAAATACGTAACTAAGTCATGACAATTCATTAACTGAGTTACGAAGCAAAGAAAACTATAAAAGGCAATTTCTAATTCATTAAACTACATACATCCAATGTATTAGTCTAATAAATCTGTGGTCCAATGATGATCGTTAGTTAAATGAGATTTAATCATTTCCTGAATACAATATTCATTAAACGGATAAGGATATGTGGTGTGATATCATATCAGACCATCCTTTACCATACAGAACAAAGTATCTGATGGTTTTACGATAAAATCTCATAAAGCACAGTTCTAAGTTATTTATTCTACCGAATATTTTTCTTAATGCTTATCTTTCATTAATGACACTAATAGTCATTTTAAAATATGTAACAACTGTTTATACAGAACAAGTAACTATCCAATAGTCACAAGTTCTGATATCAAATATCAAAACAGTTATTAAACATTATTTTAAACAACTAGCCGGGAGATCTTGATGTAATCCAGAATGAGCTCTGTTTGTTGGGCCAAGTTAACTTGAAGTTGTGGCTGATTGCATGGCTTGGTCAAATTGGTGTATTTGGGCCATTTTGATGGATTTGGAAGATTCCTTGAGTTCTGGAGTTTATTCCATGCATGAGACTTTATGTGAAGGCTTTATTATGTCTAAAGCAATATTGTAATGGGTATTGGACGTGCATGGGCTACCTTGATTGATTTTGGGCTTTTTTTCCGAATGGTGCATTAGTAGTGGCGGGATTTGCACAATCTTCATATTTTAGACGTAACTTTCTCGTCCGATGTCCGATTTTGGTGCTTCAAGTTGTATTGGAAATATAACTCGTAGCTCTACAACTTTGTAGCTTATATCAAATTCCAGTTCGGATGGCTTCTTAGTCAAAATGAGGACGCAAGATATGATTTTTATATTTTATATTTTTTTAAGGTTAAGTGTTGTTTAAGTGCTGGGCTGAACTTTAATTATATTACAAAGCCCATGCCCGAAATTTTAAAGTATTTTATGTGTTATTGGGTTTATTTTACTAGGGTTTTATTATATTTGGGTAGAATTAGGGTTAGCCACCTATTTAAAGGGGCATTATTCATTGTAATTGGGAATTAACTAAGAATATTTTTTTTACAAAACAAAGTGACTTGTGTCATCTTGAGGGAGTGGATTCTTCCTTGGTTCTACGGAACAAAAGCTTATCAACGTGTGGCAAGCGTTGTGGCGCTGTATCGCTGTTCAAGATTCTCCAAAGAAATAAAGAAAGGTTCTTAAGGGCAAAGTTCTTTAAGGGTTGGACTTGATCTTGGAAGGATTTTGTTCTTACAAAATAAAGATTCGCAGTTCTTGGTGTTAGGTTTATATCTAGGTCCCAAGATCAAACAAGCAATGAAATACATGTGTGAATACATCAACGGAGGTAGTGGAATACTCACATCGATCGGTTGAGACGATTTGAAGACGAATGAAGCCACTTTGCTCACTGCCAAGGACGCCCACTGCTGGCAGTTCACTGCCCTCCATTTCAGAATTTTGAGCTGTGAAACGGAACTCCAAGCTTCGTCGGACGGATCTCGGCTCATGGGTGAACCTCCCTAACACCTTCGCAAGTCTCGTAAGTGTGCTAGCACTTGTGTTTTGCAACAAAAC